>PITA01011349.1:53953-67310 GCA_004023965.1 Spilogale gracilis | reverse complement strand
TTTTTTTTTTTTTTTTTTTTTTTTTTTTTTTTTTTTTTTTTTTTTTTTTTTATTGTTACTAAATTTTTTTTTCCAGTGTTTCAAGATTCATTCCCCATTCCCCACACCCAGTGCTCCCCGCTTTAGGTGTCCCCAGTACCCACCACCAGGCTCTCCCATCCCTCCACCCCCCTCAAATGCTTTTTAAAAGGGAGTCAAGCATGTGAGTATCCTCAAAGGAAGGGAGGAAGATTGAGAATAGCTTCTTTTTCCTGATTATGACAATAATATATATTTAATAAGCAAATTTAGAAGTTATACATGTAACAAGTGTAAGCTATATAGAAAAGTATAAAGAAGGGAATTAATGCCATCTGTAATCTCACTGTCTACTATTAACCTTTTGAGGTACATACATATATTTTAACAGTTAGGATCATACTGTGCAAATTGTTTTGTAAACTGATTTTTATTTTACTTTATTAAGCATTTTCTTCTTCGTTTAAACATTCTTTGGTATGATTTCATAGCTGGGTAGTATTCCATGGTATAATACTTCATTAATGCCTTATCTTTTACTTCTCTCTTTTTTTGCTACTAAAAATAACACTGTGAAGTTATTTATCCTGTGCATAAATATTTGTGCTCATCTCTGCTTACTTATTTAGGATAAATTGCTCAAAGTAAATTGTTGGGTCAAAGGGGATATGCTTTTTAAAGTCCTCTGAGAAATATGCTTTTAAAAATGTTGTATTTGTTGGCTTTTTCACTGATAGTGTGCATCTCTCCCTTTCTCTGTAAGCTAAACATTACTGAATGGTTTAACATTTTGAAAAATCTTTGCCAATTTCATTAATAAGAAATGGTGTCTTGTTTTACTTTGCATTTCTTTCAGCATTTCATCGTAAATGTTTTGGCCATCTTTTGCTTGCAATCTTTGCTCTCTGTCAGGGATTTATTACATATACATATTCCTATGTAATAAATGTACACATGTCCATATTTTTATTGTAAAATTTTTTTCACATAGGAAAGAACATATATAAGATTAAAATAATCTAAAAAATGGACACTGGCGTATCTACTGTGGAGTTCTTAGAATAGCTTCCTGTCCCTTAATTTTTTCTCCCTGCTATTTTATGTGGGATGAAGAAACCCTTGAGCGCAGGACTTGTTGGGCCTGGGACAAGCCTGCAGCTGGGACGGTCCAGGTGGCAGCCACACCAGTGTTTCAGAGCTCTGTCTGTAGGGAAACAACTGCTACAGCTGCTGAGAACAGGAACTAGTTGTGGTAGAAATAGCTAATCTTCAATGAAGTGAAAAAAGAAGCCAAGGTGAAGAGGAAATGAGACCACAGATCCTCCCCTGTCCCCTGAGGTTGCCTGGGAAGGCTGGTTGGAGCCAGGGCCTTGGTTCTGTGGTCAAGACCAGAGTTCCGCTTCAGAACAGACTGCAGTGAGCCCAGGGGACAGCAGTGCTGGGTGCCTCAGTCAGTGTGTTAACTGGTTCACTAGACTGGTCACCTCCATTCTGGGGGAAATGTTTCTCCCAAGTCTGAGCTGAGCTGAAGCAGGGAAAGGCCAGGGGTTCATTCCAGTTCGGAAATGCACTTCAGAGAAGAGGAAGGACCTTTTACTTTGAAGAGAAGGTGTGTCTCCACACCGCACCCCTACCTCCTGCTCCTTGCTGGGTACTTCAGGGCTCCCTCTTTGAACAGTACCAGTTGGGAACTTAAGGGTTTAAAGATTGTCATCCACAAAGAAAAGTGTATTCCAGAATAGAGATGAACTGAGCAGCTAGAATTCCCGAGTTCTCAGTTCCAGTCTCTCTTTTGCCTCCCTCCGTGAAGGCATGTCTTTGTATGTTGTTTTCCTTCCACATGGGAGAATGAATCTACCAAGGAAGTCCAAGCTTGCCTCTACCCTTGAGATACTCTGGCTGTCTTTACTTCCCACCCTGCTCTCTACTTCTCTTTTCATCTTGCAGAATTGCCCTCTTTCCAGATTCTGTCTTATAGTTTCTGTCTTCCATCCCCTCCCAGCAAAGTCACAGGCTGGGAAGTTACCTGTTGGGCAGAGTGTTTTGGAAGCAGCACCCACCCACAACCAACTTCACGAATTTGCATATTCTCAGTTTATAAAATACTTTGAGGTCCTTGAATGATGTTTTTTTGTTTTTTTGTTTTTTTAAGGGATATATTCTTTTTTTTTTTTTAAGATTTTTATTTATTTGACAGAGAGAAACACAGCTAGAGAGGGAAGACAAGCAAAGGGAGTGAGAGAGGGAGAAGCAGGCTTCCCGCCGAGCAGGGAGCCCGATGTGGGGCTCGATCCTGGGTCTCCAGGATGGAGCCCGATGTGGGGCTCGATCCTGGGTCTCCAGGATTACGACGTGAGCCGAAGGCAGTTGCCTAACCAACTGGGCCACCCAGGCGCCCCCTGAATGATATTGTAAATAATATTCAGAACCATGAGGGGCTAGCAGAATTATTTACATGATGAATTTTGCCAGGAGAGGAAGGGTTTAGAGTGTTTCTAATGTGATGGTTCAATTCTTGTCCTCATCTCTTCTTCCTATCCCCTCTTCATCTCTTTTGCCACCTTCCCACCCTCACTCAGAGTTATTGCCAGAGGGTCTGGAGTTAGGGCTGGTGGTCTTGCCCCTGGGTCCTTAAAAACATTAGCAGAGCTGGACTGTATTCTTCCTTCACTACTTGCTCATTTACTCAGGTCTAGTCTGGAGAATGTTGTAGCCCTTCTCCAGTTAACCAGTACTCCTCTTTAAGGAAGAGCTGGGGATGAGCCTGGCTGGTGCTTTAGGAGATGGTTATCTTGTTGTAAGAACTATCTACAGGGCTGCCTGGGTGGCGCAGTCAATTAAACATCCCACTCTTGATTTTGGTTCAGGTCCTGATCTCAGGCTCTTGGGATTGAGATATATATGTGCAGTCGGCGTGAGGTTCTCGATCCCTCTTCCTCTGCCCCTCCCCATGCTCCTGCTCACACACTCTATCTCTAAAATAAATAGAATCTTTAAAAAAAATGTGTCTTTCTGAGCAAATTCCATTCTTTATGAAATGGGTAATGTTAATACCTATCTTACAAGGGTTTTGAGGATGTTTAAAGTAGAAAATATAGCGAAAATAGTTTGTATCCTATAAAGGTTCTACAAATAAATGTTTGTGGCATATACATTACCCACTACACCAACCTCTGTTTGCATAAATAAGTGGTAGCCGTGTGGGGGAGGTATGATCCCAGGGGGCAGTTTTTGGAAAGAAGTGAGGGTGTTTTGATTTTCACGCTGACTGGGTGGTGCTGCTGGTGCTTTGTGCCTGAGGGCCAGGAATATTAGCTCTCCTCCAGTGTTTGGGTCAGTCCCACACTGTAAGGAATGGTCCTACCCACCTGCTGACAGCACCCCTGCTGATATTCATCTTCTACTAATCTGTAATCTACTAATCTGTGTCCCAGTTGGGGAACAAGCTCCAGGAGCAGTAAAAGTGAAGACAGAACCATAGTTTTTGACACTTTCTTGATTTTCCCATTTCCTATTCTACCCTCAGGAAAGAGACAGAACTCTTTTATGACTTTTGTCTTTAGGTGTAAAGCCTGATGCCATGATTCCCTGATTCCCTCTGTACTTTGGGCCGTATGGTGAATTTTATCAAGGAGCAGTTTGGGGTATGCATTCTCCACTGCTGGTCTTTACCTACCCTAGTTAGCTCCACAGGCCAAGGCAAAAGTTCTGTTAGGTTGGGAATATGTTTGAGAGATCTTTGAACAATGCCTCTGAATCTTTTGGGTAACAGACCCTTCTGAAAATCTGATTAGACCTGTGACTCCTAGTTCTCCCTGCCCTAATGCGTATGTACACACACACATACACACAGTACTTGGGAGTTTAAAGCTTGCATCTGCTAAGGAATTTCTGGCTTTGAGCCTAGAAGAATGAGAAGGTAGGGCTGGGTGAGAAGGTAGCAAGAGCTCCTTAATACAAGTACTCTTGATATTTTCTAAGGAGAAGCAGCCCTGGTTATCAGTTCAGATAAAATATTGTCTCTTGGTGGTGGTTCCAAACAAGAGAGCTTTGAAACTTGGCTGACCCCCATTCAGAGGGAGATATTCTGGTCCCTGGACATTTCGATTTAATTTTGATTAGGAATACTTTGTGTTGGGGTCTGCCCTTTTGAACTACACCCTCAACCTCCAGGAACATCTAGGTAGGGATGACAGGATGTACTTTGACAAGGCAGGGAAACCAGTGGCATCCTTGCAGTGAGGCCCAAACGTTAGGTCATATCCTGTGTTTGGAGGTACCACCTGCCTCAAGCAGCAACTGTCTCCTGCAGGCCTGAAGTCTCTGGGAATATCCAGGCCGCCCGCTTCCCAGGGCGTGCCTGAAAGGGAACTGGGAACAACCAGTCTCTAGCAGTTACTTTTATGCTTAAATCCTCTTGCTTTCTGCCTTACCGGAAAAAACAAATAATAATTTTTAAATGACCTACATGTTTTTTGACTGCTCAGAATATTTCATACCAAAATTTTTGAAGGAAAATTCAGTTTTTAGGGGACTTACTATGAAAAAAAGCTTTTTTTCAAAACAACATTAAAAATGTTTTTTTCTGGGTAGGGTCTCCTAGGAATGGCTCAGTTTCTGGTCTCCACCAATGCCTCAATTTAAGTGTAGACGTTAAGGAAAGAGAATTAACATTTGTTGAGTAGATGCCACATGCTTTTCCGTAGGTTAATCAGTTAACTTGTCAGTAACTTGTAGGCATTTGTGTCACTTTTGTTTTACAGGTGAGGAAACCAGGACCCAGAGCGGTTAACTAACCTGGAGAAGGTCTCAACTAAAATGTCACTTATTTAGAGAGGTTTTAAGCAAAATTTTTCTTTCCTTTTTTTTTTTTTTTTTTTAAGATTTTATTTATTTACTTCACAGAGAGAAACACAGTGAGAGAGGGAACACAAGCAGGGGGAGTGAGAGAGAGAGAAGCAGACTTCCCGTCAGGCAGGGACCCCGATGCGGGGCTCAGTTCCTGGACCCCAGGATCATGACCTGAGCCAAAGGCAGATGTTCAACGACTGAGCCACCCAGGCTCCCCTAAGCAAAAATTTTCAGTTAAATTTTTTGCACATGCTAAAAGGACTGCTAGAAATACAACTTCCAAAAAATGCTTAATTTTTGATTGCACATATAGATTTTTATTCATTTTATTTTTAAAGATTTTATTTTTATTAATTTGTGTGTGTGTGTATGTGTGTGTGTGTGAGAGAGAAAGAGAGAGAGAGAACAAGTGAGGGAAGGGGAAGATAGAGAGGGAGAGGCAGACTCCCCGCTGAGCAGGGAGCCTGCAATGGGGCTCAGTTCCCAAACAGATCATGACCTGAGCTGAAGGCAGATGCTTAACTGACTGAGCTGCCCAGGCACCCCATATATAGATTTTTAAATGCACAGAAAAATTTCTGGAGGTATACAGCAGTTACTTCTGGGATGGAGAGTGAAGGAACCATATTGGAAGGAACAGGAAAGTCAAAGGGAATTTAATTTAGCTTTATAATGTTTACATTTTTTACAAGGAGAATGTACTTACATTTTAATTATGTAATGAAAAGTTAAATTCCTTTTTTTAAAGAAAAAATTCTTAATCTCATTAGAAGTCAAGGAAATGAACATTTAAGAAAATATGTACTTTTTATGCTAATCATCTAGATGAAATTTGAGAGATAATGTCCATGGGTGTCTTTAATGGTACATTAATACACTATTAATAGTGGGGTAATTGGGTACAGGCATTTTATAGTGTCTATCAATTTCAAATGTCTATACCCTCTGACCAAGCCATCTTCTAAGAAACTGTCCTAAGAAGCTGTTTATACATGCGCATGAAGGTGCATATAAAGGATCCTGAGAGCCACATGGTTTAACAGTAGAAAACTGGGAACAACCTGATGGTCTGTTTTGTGCCCAAATTGATTTCTCTTCCCTTCACCTAGTTACTCAAGGCATGCTGGGACTTATTCTTAATTGTTTCCTTCTCCCTTTATCATACCCTATCATTGAGCTCTGCCGATTCCATCTCCAAAAATATATCTCAGTTCTACCCATTCTCTCTATCTCTACTATCATGGCTTCAGTCCAAGCAGTATCAGTTCTTGGCTTCTATTATATCTAACCAACTGGCTTCCTCTATTACCCCTTTCTCCATCCCCCCATTCTTTCTCCACAAAGCAAAATTCAAAATATAAATCACATAGCATCTTTCTCCCGCCTAAAACCTTTATTTTGTATTTTTCCATTGGCCTAAAATCTTTAATGGCTTCCTTTTGTATATACAAAAAAAAAAAAAAAAAAGGCAAACTTCTGGCCTTGGCCCGTAAGATTGCATTATTTAGTTCTGCTGACCTCTTCAACCTCACTCACCCTCCTGTTTACCAAGCTCCATGTTAGCCTTCTTTCATTTCAGTACAATCTCCTTTCTGTCTCAGGGCCTTTGCACAAGCCAATTCCTCTTCTGGAATGCCTTTTCCCTGGATCTTCAAGTGGTTTGACCCAGCTTATACTTCAGGTTTTAGTCTAAAAAAAAAAAAAAAAGCCACCTCTCAGGCCTCTCTTACTTATTCTTCTCTATCTTAGCATGCTACTGATTTCTTTTTTATTATTTTCCATTTTTAAATTGTTTGTTGATTACTTGTTTATTAACCATCTCCTGAGACTTTTAACTTGGGAGAGAGGAGGCTTTATGTATGCTTCTCACTGTTTAGCCAAATAACTGGCACGGGATAGGCAATAAATGGCTGTAGCTGTTGGGAATCTCCAAGACGTGTGTGTAAATATAATCATCTAAAAAAGCAATTAAAAGAAGAGGACTATGTATAATGCTTTTTGAGCCGCATATGTTTACATGTAAACATAGGAAAAAGGCCTGGAAGAATCCACACCAAACTGTTACTTGTGGTGACCTCTGGGGGGCGATGGATAGAGTTGGGGGCTGAAGAGTGACATTTCCTATTCCATAAGCTTTTGCATTCATTGAATTTTTCTAAAAATATATACTCATGTATTTATTCTTCTGAGGGAAAAGGAAGGGGGAAAATAGGAGAGGACTCCTTTTTTTTTTTTTTTCCCCAAAAAGAAAATTCCTCTTATTCTCTGCACTGAGCCAGAAGAGGAAAGCAAGAAGGAGAAAGGACACCAGTAGGGTCAGCAGCTGGCCATTCCCTGCCCTCTGCTGAGCTGGCCCTAGTTTTTTGAGTAGAAAGAATCCTAAGAGATGCCCTTTTGCCCTGAGGCTGCATTTTAAATTTTTTTTTTTTTTTTAAGATTTTATTTCTTTGACAGAAAGAGAGAGATCACAAGTAGGCAGAAAGGCAGGCAGAGAAAGAGAGGGAAGCAGGCTCCCCACTGAGCAGAGAGCCCGATATGGGGCTCGATCCCAGGACCCAGAGATCATGACCTGAGCCGAAGGCAGAGGCCCAACCCTCTGAACCAGCCAGGCACCCTGTAAATTCTTTAAAGTAGGCATGATCTTGGTCCCCCAGACAAAGGTTGTATATTTTTAGGCTCTTTTATTTCTGGGCTGGTGAAAGGCACACCTTCAGCCTTAGCAGCTGTAGCGGGTGAAGTGAGAAAAAGAGAATAAATGTAAGCTCTGGACTTCACTACAGCTAAGTTTCTCAAAGTCAAGCCCTGACCCCTATGGAAGCCACATTCTCTAGATTCTCATCTCCCAGGAATAAAGATAGCTAATCATTTTCAGGCTAACATTTCCAGTGCTAATGGTATGCCAGGCACCATGCAAAGCTCTTCACACATCATCTCATTTAATCGTCACAAATTTATGAAGTAGTTTTATTATCTGTTTTTTATAGATGAGGAAACCGAGGTCCAGGAAGGTTAAGTAGCTCACTTAGGATCACGTGGTTAGTAAGTGGTGAAGTCAGGATCTGAATCCAAGCTATCTGACCCCAAGCCCACATTGTGAGCTACGGTTTCCTTCTTTCCTCGGGGTCAGCCCCCTTACCCTCAGTGCCGCTTTGGAGGGGATTGTGTCAACTATGGCAGAATAGATAGGGGGTTCCGGAACAGCTCTTCCTTTGTCAAGGGGTGTGGTAGGAAGACTTGCATTTTGGAGTCAGCCAGACTTATCCCACTAGGACATAGGCTATTCAAGTGTCTTGGTTTTTGGTTTTTGGAGGTTTTTTGTTTTGTTTTGTTTTGTTTTGTTTTTACTTACTATGTGCCAGTAATACCACTGGGTATACAATGGTGAAAAAACAAGTAATCACCTCCGTCTTGGTGGAGTTTACAGGGAAAGACAGATATTAAGCAAATAAATACTTAATTGCAAATGTCGATATGTCCTTGGGAGGCAGAGAACAAGTTGTTAGGAGAGAGCATAACAAAGGCTCCCTCTAAATGAAGGCTAGAAATAGCCTTGGAAGTTTATGAGCGGTTTTCTAGTTTCATTTCATTTTTCTTCCTTTCTTGATTTATTAAGGAAATAGGTCTTAGGGGCCTGCTGTAAACATAACACTTTGCTGAGTACTTGGGAGAATACCAAGAAATAGAAGACAATGCTCACTGTCTTTTTTTAAAAAATATTTTATTTATTTATTGAGAGAGAGAGAGTGAGTGAGTGAGAGAGAACATGAGAGGGGAGAAGGTCAGAGGGAGAAGCAGACTGCCCGCAGAGCTGGGAACCCAATGCAGAACTCAGTCCCAGGACCGCAGGATCATGAACTGAGCTGAAGGCAGTGGCTTAACCAACTGAGTCACCCAGGTGCCCCAATGCTCACTATCTAAGTTTGGGGAGACAAAACTGTATACTTAGAACTGTACTTTGGACAACCAGAGACTTAAAACAAGTGTGCGTCCTCAGACTATCTGTAAGACTCCTTGTGTATTTCAGTTATCTTATCCATAATCTGGGGATGCTCTTTGTTTTGCCCTTTCGCATGGGTTTGAGAAGACCAGATGAGATCCCGAGGTGATGGGGTGTCACGCAGCTCCAAGCACAGAAGGATCACTGTGGCAGAGGACTGCTGATCAGGCAGTGCTCTAAGGAGGATGTAGACTATCTGTCAGGTCTTAAAGGTGGCAGGTATAGTTAAGGAGTGAGGAGGCTGTTGCGGGCCAGAGCATAAGGGAGGGGATTAAGGAGAAGAATGAATCAACCATGTGAATGGCAGCCAGGAGCCCTGCTGCTGGGACAGAGGAGCCCAGGTATAGACAGGGAGGTGAGCTTACATCAGGACAGATGGGCAGTTCATAGAGGGTTTTGTCTGAAGTGTCCCTGATTGTTAGAAAAGTCTGTGGAGGCCTTCTTGGCCAGCTTTCAACAGAGAATAGAGATTAGTTGGTAAGTGTTTCATGGCCATTCATGGGTTTGCTCTTTAAATTGAACGATTGTAATATAGGAGAAATAGATGGCAACTGAGGCCTTATGGGTTACAAAATCAGAATAATTTGAGGTAAGCAAAACTGGATAGAGGATGATCTGTGTATTACCCCTGAACTGCAGAAATCCAAATATTTAGAAGACTCTACTTCTAAAAAAAAAAAGAAAGAAAGAAAGAAAGAAAATTACCAAAAAAAGACTCCATTTCTAGTTACCAGGTTCTGGGTTAATTCTTTCTTTTGCACAGTCTATCTTATCTCTCTTGAGGGTGAAATGTTGTCTTGCGCTAATTAATTTGTGTTTTTAGCAATGCCTTGTTCAGGGTAGGTGCTCAATAAATGTCGTTCTTATGTAGCATAGTAATAGTGCCCAGTGTTTGTGAGCCACTTTCTACCCGCTCATGTTTTCTGGCATGCTGTTGGCGTAGAGGGCACAAGGATAACACTGCATCCTCTTCCAGCGGGCCGTCCAGGTCACACACCCAGGAGTCACGCTGGGCTACCGTTCCTCCCACCTTCTCTTCATATGTACTCCCACCACCATAGCTGGGCCTCATCACTTGACTGACATATTGTCACAGATCCTTCTCTGGTCCTGCAGACCCACCTGCCCTGATCCATCACGTAGCCCTATGCAAAGACCTCAGGAAAGGGTTTTCTAGGAAGAGAGAACAGTCCGTGCAAAGCCGTGGCATGAGGAGGAGCTTTGCACAGTTGAGGACCTGAAGGAATGAGAGATTGGTTGACAAGGATGCTGGAGAGAGTTGAGCGGGGCCCAGATCATGGAGGACCGTGTCAACTTTGGTAAGGAGTTTGGACATGATTGTAGGGGGAGTGACTTGACCTGCTTTATAATATTAAGAGTTCACTATGACTGCTATGTGGGGACTCCTGGGATCCTGCTCCCCTCATGGTAGCCTAAGCGAGACCAGGCTCACTCAACTTTGCACAGCGGAGTGATCATGCCCTCTGCCCTTTCAGGTTTGACTGGTGCTCAGTCCTCACCCACTCTCAGGCCAGAAAGGGCAGTGCCTCTACTGGCCCCAGTGTCTGGCGTGCCTACCAGTGGCCCGAGCCTGTAATCTGGCGGGTTGGCTGGTTACAAAAATAAAAAGTACGGCCTATAACTAAAGCTGAGTGGATTCAGTAAAGAGGGAGCTTTTAATTTGCAGAGGTCCTGGGCTGTATTTAAGTGGAAGAGAAATGTGTCTCCTCCCTACGCGCTGTTCCATTTTCTCCCTTTAGTACCTACTCTGGGCAGGGTTGGGGTTCGTAGGCCTGGGTGTGAGCTATGCAGGACTTTAGGGAGCTAGTTGGAAGGGATGTTAGGGTCCAACAACAGGTTTGTAGGACTTCCTGTGAAATCAGTATTATTCAGTCTTGTTTCTTACGTGACCCACTGGGATAGAAGTAGAGTTTTTAAATACTTGTCTTCGCAGGGCTCCTCAAGCCTGATGCTCCCAAGATCTCCTGAAGTTACTCTATGTGTTCTTGGCTTGTGGAGGAATAAGAAATCTGGCCTGGGAACCTGCAAGGAGTACAGGGATTCTTTTTGCCTGTTCAAGAGCTTTGGGATTCGGTGAATCTGGATTTGACTCCTGTCTCTGTCATTTACTTATCTCTGTGACCTTGGGCCAGAGCCTTCATTTCCTTGAGCCTTAGTTTCTTTATCTGTATAATCAGGATAATAATACTTGGCTTCTAAGGATTTTGTGAGGATGTAAAAAATCCAGGGCAGGGTCTGGCATAGTGGACACTTATTAAATCTTAATTAGAAGTGTTCTAGGACCACTAACCTCTTTATGTCAGCGATCTAGTATTAAGGAGCCCAAAAAGAATATTCAAGAAATATGAATTATCGTTGATGAATAGGGACTGGTTTTATGTACCACAAGTTGTCAAACCACTGAACTGCTCACTGTACCACCGTCCCCTTGCTTCCCCAGTTGATGATATTGGCCTTGTCCTGACCTATCCACAGGCCTTAGGGCCTTTAGGAACTGGTGTAACCCTTGGTCCACCATTTAGCACATTTCATTTCTTGTATAGCCATGGAAAGACTGGACGTTAAAGATTTTTTTTTAATTTTTTTTATTTGACAGAGAGAGAGAGAGCAGCAGAGGGAGAGGGAGAAACAGACTTCCTGCTGAGCAGGGAGCCTGATGCAGGGCTCCATCCTAGGACTCTGGGATCATAACTTCTCCCAAAGGCAGACTTTCTTTTTTAGATTTTATTTATTTATTTGACACAGAGAAACACAGCTAGAGAGGGAACACAAGCAGGGGGAGTGAGAGAGGGAGAAGCAGGCCTCCCGTAGAGTGGGAAGCCCAGTGTGGGGCTTGATCCCAGGACTCCAGGATCATGACCTGAGCTGAAGGCAGACACTTAACGCCTGAGCCATCCAGACACCCCCAAAGGCCAACTTTTAACCAACTTAGCCACCCCGGAGCCCCAGGAGGATTGGATGTCAAGAGACTTCTGGACTGAGGCATTTACCAAGGCCAGAACAGCTAGCATAGACTTGGCCAGGTCCAGACCTGTGCTCCTGGATGGTAGTGAACTCTGGGATGGTAGGGGCCACTCATGTGGGTTCATTTTCAGATTGGCAATCATATACTCCCCTCCCCTTGATGCCAGCCTTAGGGTGAGGTCCAGACAACGTCCTAGAATGGATGGATGGCTGGATGAGAGCTAACTGGGAAAGAGCGTCTTTGTTTGAACCTTATGTGTCCAGGATATGCCTGAGCCCCTTACTTTGGACAGGATTCTCGTTTGTGGTTGTGGTTATTTTGTTTTTACTCACTGCTCAGCGGAATCAGCATCACACAAGCGCTCATTATCCTCAGGCCCTTGCTGGTCAGGATATTTGGTGAATCCCTCCCTTGTAAAGTGCTCACGTCTGCAGATTATTTTCCAATGCATCTGGCATGAATTCCAGCATGATGGTCCAATAGTAGCTATTGCTTGCTCCCTTTGGGTTGGCTAATTACTACTGGCATCATGGGTGACTAAGGAATTAAGAATCTGTGCTTTTCTGGGGGGCAACTGGTCCTGGTGGGCTTCCAAAACATTATTTTTCATTTCTCCAGAATAGTCTTGTTAAAATTTTGAGTATAACCTCAGGAGGTAAGGAGTAGCCAGCTAGACAGTATATGGTGGCATTTGGCTTCTCAATTGATTCTTTCCAAGAATTGTAAAGAAATCATCTCGTACCTGTTGCTGCAGAGGCCCAGGGAAATATCAAGGGGGTGTCATAACAGTATAAAAACACCACTAGTTGTTTCCGATTATTCTGGAGGCAAGAGGGCAGACAGCTTACTCCTTCCTTACTCGATGGCACAGCAAGTGAGGTTCACATCAGTGCTCTGGAGGACCTGAGGCTATGAACTGAGAAAGGTTAAGGTGTCATCTTCCCTGGCTGGAGAGGGAGAGAAGCACCCAGTGCCAGCCCTCAGAGACTCGCGGACTGCAGTCTAGCTTGCATTCACTCCGTAAGCACTTACTGAGCACTTAGAATTATGTTAAGTGCCAGAAAAGTGAAGATGACTAAGACAGTGTCTGCCCCCAGGAGTGCAGTCTAAAGAGGGAGACAAACACACTAAACATATAATTGCAATCTACAGTTTGGGAAGCACAATGGTATAGACAATGCAGGAGCATCTGGGGGCACTGAGGAGAGGTGGGGCTCGGGGACTACTGCCTGTGGGAGGAAATCTAGGCTGGCTAAAGGGATAATTAGGAGTTAGAGAGATGTGTAGGAGAGAAAAAGTGTTCTGGGTAGAGGGGACAGCATGAGTAGAGGCGGCAAGGGGAGGCAGAGCAGATATGTCAAGAATCCTCGTGCAGTGGTTCGGGTTTGTTGGAGTTTGAAGTCTCGGGCTGAGAGTTGGGGGGCGGGGGGGGGGGGGAGAGTGGTCAAGGAGGCCTGGGTAATATGGTGATGGCAGTGGGAGCCTGAACCAGGGCAGGCATGCGT
>PITA01011349.1:0-53853 GCA_004023965.1 Spilogale gracilis | reverse complement strand
TGAAAATTAAATGTGGAGGCCTTGACAACTGATTAGATTTGACCTTGGGAAGATGGAGATGAGGAATAAGGGAGGCATGCAGGATACGTGATCCCCCCACCCCGCCCCGGGTTTCTAGCTTGCTGGGATGAGTTAGATGGAGGTGCTACTGGTTGAGAACACAGGCGAGAAAATAACACAGAAGGAAAAATGATGAAACCAGTTTGAGGCACATGAGGTCACAGAGACTATGGGAGTCCAGGTGGAATGCCTAACGGGCAGTTGGATATTTAAAGCTGAAACTCAAAGGAAAAGTCTGGAATCAAAGGAAATACTTGACAGTCATCAGTGTCTACCGGTCAAATAAAATTGGGGGCTGAAGCCTGCCTTTCTCTCTGTCTCCACAGACGGCACAGCCTTCAAGTGACTGGGAGGGCAGGTTCTATCCCAAGGAGAGGACAAACTTGCTAGAGGAGTGGTTAGCTGAGGGGGCCAAAAATAGAGATTTGCGGTAGAAATCAGACTTCAGGTTTGCAGACTTCAGACTTAACCTGAGGAAGTCAGGAGACAATGGGGAAATGAGGGATTTGAGATAAGGTCGAACACTAAAGACAGCTTAGCAAAATCTCCAAAAGGTAAAGGAGTTGTCCCATATCCCTCAGCAGGGCATCTACATCAATGACTCATTTTTGTCTCCCCAAATTCTGGTCCCAGCTTTCCTGTGAATCCCCTGCGTGGCCATTGGTGTCTTGGTCTGATCTTTCAAAGGGGGAGTGTATGCAGTTGCTCTAATCTAGAGAGTTCAGAAACATATAAATAAATATATTTCACCTATACTGTTCCACTCTATATACTCTCATTTTGGTGTATTTTAAAGGATTATGGAATTGGAATTTAAATGTGTGTTTAGGAGTCACCTTAAATCAGCTGTGACTCGGAGTAGTTCACCTCAGGTACCATTTAGAGAGCCCTTCTCCTGTGCCAGGTGCCGCGCAAAATCCCTTTCATTTGTTCATCCCTTCACTTAATTCTTATAAGAGGTAGATAACCGTAATCCACTGCTTTATAGATGAAGAAACTTCAGTTCAAAGAAATTCAGTAAGTTTTCCATTGTCTCATAAAAAGTACTGGGATTAAATCTAGGTCATCTCGATTCCAAAGCCCATGCTGTTATCCATAGCACTCTAAATGTCTAAGATGTCATTCGTATATGAGGGAAGTGTCACCATGTGGTGTTCAAGAAGGCAGTTCCCTTGTGTTTTTACTCTGCAGAGTCTCCTTTCTCTGAGACTGAAGCCTTGAACTCGAGGTGCCTGGCATACCTTGTTTAGCTGGTTTTACCCCAGCAGTGCGGGCAGGGAAGCACTGTTTAATGATCAACCAAAGCCAGTCATACGAATCCAGGTGGACCTTCCCAAGTTAGAAATGGAGACTTTTTTTTTTTTGGTAAAGAGATGACAGGACATGGTAGAAAGAGGCATGTTCTGGCAAAAGTTATGTTGGAGGCCATATATCTGGGTTTGAATCTGGGTTCTGCTCTGTTCTGTGTGATCTCAAGTCAGTTGGTTTCAGATTCTTAATCCTCTCACCAATTAAACAGGCTTAACAGTTCCCTGCAGAGGTTACTGAAGGCAGTAAGGAAGATCGTGTGGGAAAAATGCCTGGTGTATAAGAGATGCTCAGGACCATTCTCTGCATCTGTGGCCCTGAGTGGATATGGTACTTGGGGAGCCAGATGTTGCAAAAAGCATAGAAGAATCAAGGTGTCTTTGGGTTGTGGGGTAGCAACTCTTGGAAGGCTAACTCCAAAGAGATGATGGTATTGATATTGTTTTTCTAGGTGGGACCGTCAGATGAGACCTAAAAATCTGGGACATTCAAAGATGGAATTGGGGTGTGGGCACCTATGACACCTGTGTCAAGCTCTGGCCTTCATTAAAGGCACGAGAGGGACAGTGTTGGGAAGATAGCTCATGGGTCAAGAGCAGATTCTTGGGTCATTATGTTTCCTCCTCCGAGAGAACAGGAACAGGCAGCTCTGAGGACAGACCCACATTTGAGAGCAATTGAGAAAGCAAGAAGAGACAGAAGACTTGGAATGCCTCTCCCCAGCTCATGTGACTTGTGACGGATGTGTGCCCATGTTGGGCCTCAGTTTATCCTTCCATAAAGGAGGAGTTGTGCCTCTTCCACATATCATCTGGAGGTAGGAAGGGATTCATTAAGTTTTATGGTTTGATAATAAGCTCCTGGTTTTATAATGAGACTCCTGGAAAGCCAGAGCTTGGTCCCTCGCCAGTGTACTGGGTAAGGTGGCGTGCTGCCCCCAGCTGGCCTTTGCTACCCACATGGCTGGACGGTGGTGTCTATGGAGCTTCCTCTGGACGCCAGACATTCCTGTGTAGGAGAAGTGTGTTCAAGGTAAAGTCTGTGCCCTCATGGAGCTTACAGTGTAGTTTGGGAAATAGGACAAAATGTGAAAGGTGAATAACAATATGAGAGAGAAGTGATTTTTCCATGACATCTTGTAATTAAAGGATCTAGCACAGTGCCTGGCCCAGAGCAGATGTTTATAAACTGCAATTTCTCCTTTCTTTGTAAATATATAGCAGTGATCACAAAGCAAAACGTGCCTTCCTGTTGGCACAGTGTGTGATACATAGCGTTGTGGAAGGTGTGATTGAACACAATTGCCAATAGGAGGTGGAGGTCAGTAAACATCATGCAAGTTCAGAGGAAGGAGCCTGTGAACTCTGGGTGGTTTGGGGGAGGTTCCGTGAGAAAGGTTGATTGTGTTGATCCTGAAGGATGCATATAATTTGAAAAGGCACAGAGAAGGTCTAATATAATTCATTGCCTCATTATGTGAGGTTACAAGCTCAGGCTTTGGAGTCAGACATGGGCTCAAATCCCAGCTCCACCCCATATTTGCTCTGTGAACCCAGGCAGGTTCCACAGCCTTCCCAAGCCTTTGCTAACTCACCTTTAAAATGGGAGTAATGATAGTCCCAGCTTCATAGGCTTGTTGTGAGAATTCAATGAGATAATTCATAGATAGCTCTTATCATGGTTCTCTGAATAAATTGTAGCTTTGTCATTATTACTATTTTCATTTTAATAGTGGCATTGTTATTATCCTCTTCATGGCCACCTATTTACCTTAACTCCTAAGCCCCTTTGTCTTTGGACTGTTCTTTGCCTACTGTAATTTCCTCCTCTACACTGTCATTTCATCACTGCAAGTCACTTAGGGATTTCTGGACTTTTTAGGATGTTTTGCACTTCCATGTCATAGAGATGCTGTCTCGTTGCCTAGAATATGGCCATCTTGCCCTCCTTCATTGCCTCTGCCTGACTCCCCTACACCTGATGTTTAAGACTAAATCCTCCGGAATCTCTTCCAGGAAACCTTCCTTGATTCTTCTGTCCAATTAGATGTTGCCTCCCCCGGCCCCCATGGGGCCATGCGCTGCTTTCTCCCAGCACTGCTGCCTACACTCACTCCTGCTTTGCTCATCTACCTTGCCCTCTGGATATAAACTTCCTGAATGGAGGGATCCTGCCCTATTTTAATATTCCCAACTCCTAGATTAGTGCTTGGCATATGGTTGTTTTCCAGCTATGTGCTGAATTAAAAAAAAAAAAAAAAAAAAAAAACCTCAAACAAAAAAACATTGTTAGCATTCTATGTAACATTTACTACCTAGGTTCTGATTTAAATGCTTTACATATAGTAAATAAATACTTTACATATATTAATGTATTTTTTTCATCATAGCAACCGTATAAAGGAAATATTTCTACCTCCATTTTATAGATGAGCTAACTGAGGCTCATAGAGGTTAGATAATTCTCTCAAGGCCACATAACTAGTAAGTGGTAGAGTTAGGATTCATGTCAGGGCATTGAGGCTCATCATTCATTGATTTAACCATATTTGTTGGATGTCCAAGAAAAGGTGAGAAGACATTAAGCCACAAGTCACAGCTCTCTAACTACATTTTTGAAGGCAGTAGTAAATGTGTGGAGACACTATTGGGGTGGGGTTGGGAATCTTACCACTCTCACTTATGAAAGATTTGCCAAAAAAGGTAGGCTGTCATCTATTTTGAATTGAAGGAGAGGCATCGCTGACAGTTGGGAATGGTCTCTCTAGGGTGTCATGGAGCAGAACACTTAAAAATAGGAGGAATAAGAGTATATGCATGGGGAAATTCAGCGTGCCCGGTTTTATAGAGCACTACAGTGGTAAATAATCTGGTGGCAGTCCCAGTGCTGGAGAGCCTAGGGTCTAGCAGGCTATAAAATGAGGCTGATTAAAGAGAAGGATAGGGGAGTGGCTCAGATTTATGGCATGAACTGAAGGACAGAGCTGAAACTCAGAATGAGGAGTAGGAGCTTGCTGAGGGAGATGCAGCAAATAAAGGAAGTGATTTGGGCTACATTAAATTAGGCAGATTATAGGAGAGAGAGCCCAGAAATAGAAAGGACAAATAGAAAGTGAGAAATTGGGGAATCCCCTCCAAAAATAACCTGGGCCAAAAAAGAACTTGGCCGTAGGAGAAGTAGTAGCAGGATCAATCAATTACTTATTAAGCACCCGCAAATGATTCAGAAAGGTATAAGGCATGACCCCTCCCCTCAACGAATTCATGTTCTAGTTGTGAATAGAGGAAACACACACATGAAAGATGCTATATGGAAGACATTTAATTTGTGCTGAGGTCCGTGGCATCAGCGACCAGGTATTTTCTTTCTTGTTGCTTCATCCATCTGGACTTCATTTCCAGGGTCACTTCATGGTCCAGAATAGCTGTTGAAATTCCAGCCATTCCCTCTGCATTTCTTTCCCCTCTCTCTCTCTCTCTCTCTCTCTCTCTCTCTTTTTTAAGATTTATTTATGTATTTATGAGAGGGGCAGAGAGAGAGAGCGAGAGAGAGTGAGTGCGCATGCGCGCATGAGAGGGGCGAAGTCAGAGGGAGAAGCAGACTCCCTTTTGAGCAGGGAGCCCAATGCGGTTCCCAGTTCTGGGATTCCAGGATCATGACCTGAGCCCAAGGCAGTTGCTTAAGCAACTGAACCACCCAGGTGCCCTTACCTCTGCATTTCAACCAGCTGGAAGCAGAAAGGGGAAAGGAAGGGTATGCTCCCTCCTCTTAATGACACCTGTCAGAAATTGTACACACTACTGTTTCTGTCCC
Source organism: Spilogale gracilis (assembly GCA_004023965.1). Taxonomy (NCBI): domain Eukaryota; kingdom Metazoa; phylum Chordata; class Mammalia; order Carnivora; family Mephitidae; genus Spilogale; species Spilogale gracilis. The sequence goes on along the minus strand of PITA01011349.1, from coordinate 48,672 downwards.
CTGTCGTCACATAGCCATACCTAAATGTGTGGGAAGATGAGAAATACATTAATTCCCGGCGGCCAAGTACTCAACTCAACATCGGAGGTTCATTACTAAGGAAGATGAGGACAAGAGGGTAGGGGATAACAATTTCATTTCATTCTCTGCCATTTCATTCTTCACGTATGATTCGGCTTTGGAGCTCCGAAGAGGGGCTGATTATTTTAGGTTGGGTGGCCACAGAGTTGATGGATGTTGAGTCCATCCCAATAGGTAGGGATTCAGGAGATTGGGGAAACATCAGTTATAAGTGGCTCCAGGAGTGGCAAGAGTGGCTGTTCCAGGAGAGAGTCCAGAAGAGGACAAGGCTGGTCAGAGATGTGGAGGCCAGCCTGGGGGAGAATCTTACCTCTGAAGCTCTTTCTTATTTTAAAATGCTAAGAACAGCAGGCCAAGGACTTCAGAGGGTTTTTTGTGTACATAATAAGGTGTCAGAGAAGAGTTCTGTGGGAACAGAGAAGAGACATGATTTTTCTTAGATGCTGAGAAGTTGAGATTTCATCCATGTGCAGGTTGGAGGGAAAGAGGGCTGGACATAGGAAATAGGGGTGTTAATAGGAAATTTATCCCAGAGGGTCAGGAGTAAAGAATAAGGGCCTATCTGATGGTGACAGTGGGAATGGAAGGGAAGGTATGGCTGAGAGGCCCTGGGAGGGACACATACTGGATCTCAGTGAGTAACAGGCGATGGTCTGAGGAGAGAAAAGAAAATGCTCATTGTGGGTTGTAACCCCAGAAACACTTTGTCCACTGTGAGGTAGCGCTGCCTTGCAGGGTTCCCCACGCAGGAGGGGAGAATATCATGAGGAGAAGGGGGGACCTTGGTTGGCCAAAGGGGAATGTGAGGCCCTGCCCCAAGCCTCCTCAGCTTTGGAAACCCGGCTGCCCCCAGCAGAATAGTTTCCATTTTGCGTAACTGGGGAGTGTGTGGGTCTGGCTAACCGCGAGGAGGGTCTGAGGAGCCAGCAAAAAGATCAGGTTGCTATGGCAGTGGCTGTTCAGCAAGGGCCTGGGGGCTCAGTTGCGAAGAGCTAACATGAGTTCCTCTGTGTGAGCTTGTGTGCATCGTGACCAAGCAGACCAGAAGGTCTTCACCTGGTGTCTGGGGGCCACGTTACCTACAGAGGTTATCTGATATCAGGTGGGAGGCCTTCGGTATGGTACAGGGAGAAATGGGGGGGTTTGCTGGTATTTGGGGAGATGGCCAACTTCCTTTGTCTTCTCAGGCTCCACTGGAAGGGTCCTCCAGGGTGAAGATGAGGCCTCAGGAGTGCAGTCATATTTAGGAAAAAGCCACTTCTTTGAGGCTGGCCTTCTAGGGCCTCTCCTTCATCAGACTTCCCTGGAGTGAGTTGCAGAGCTCAGCCTGAGACATCTGGTGAATCCATCTCTTTTTCCTCCAGACTGCTTAGGGACTTGGCCCATAACTGCTCAGCAAGTCACTTCTGGTTATAGAGTCATCAGTGACCACAGAGGCGCGTTCTCCAGACAGGGCTCTGAGTCCGTGCAAGCGGCTTTCCCCTGGCAGCTTGTCCCCAGAGTGATAGCTCCAGGTCAACAGAAACAGAAGGCTAGGCCTAACCACTCCCCATGTTTAAGTCAAGGAACACCCAGTCTTCTGATGTCTTCTATCATGCGGTACCACAGCACCTTTCCCCTAAGTGTAACAGGGCAGCTCAGGCCTAGAGGAAGCTGTGTGTGGCTACAGTTGAGTTGCACACTGGAGCTCCAATGCTGGGCCGCTGGGCCAGGGCTGGCAGCGGGAGGGAGATGAGGAACAGAGGGGAACCCTGCTGCTGAGGCTGTGGGGTGTGGCAGCATGGGGGGGGGCGGAGGCCTGGAGCCCACCCCTTCCTATCCTTGAACTCTGATGTGCAGGGGGCTAAGGGAAGTGTTCACCCCCACTCCATCATGGATGGGGAGGGCTACCTCTCCCTCCAGCCAAGTGCTCTAAACCCCGTTTAGGTGGCCTTTCTTTCTGCCACAGGATAAGGTTCTTCTCCCTGAACCTTTCACAGTTGGCTCCAGCTCATTCCAGGCTGTCTCCGGCGATCATCACCGGACCTAAGGTCTGGAAAGAAGGATGGAAGGGAGGGAGGCCAGGAGAGCCGTCCTGAACTTCACCTTCTGGTTGACAAAGCCGGGTTGTGCCTGGGGGCTGCAGGGAGACCAGGCCCTTTCTCCACACCGCTTCCTCCTCTGCACTGCTCCTGCCAGTCTCGGGACTGGGGAAAAGAGTGGGGGCGTTTGGAGGGGCTGCTCTGCTTCCCGGATCTGGACCTTCTGAATTCCAGTTCTTAGATCTTTGATCGAACTGTCTGATTTTTTTTGGCTTCCTTTAGACAGGATTACAGTTCTGGAAGGGTGTAGCGAGGAGGAGCTGTGCTGAAAGGAGATAAACAATGCCGCCGAGGCGGCCGCGGTGTAGGCAGTGGGCGGGGCCAGCGGCTGCAGTCTGGGCGGGCTGGGTAGAGGAGGGCTCCCGCCCTGCGCCCTGGCCAGCTGGCTTGTGTTAAAGCGCCGGCTCAGAATAACTCTCCATGTCTGGGAGCTGCTACTGCAGCAGGGCTGCCTATGGCCGCCAAGAGGGCCGAGGCGTCAGGAGCTGGTACCTCCCACCTCCTTGGGCTCTTGCCCTTTGGGAGCAATGCCCAACTGGCCACAGCTGTGCCTGCTGCCCACCAGTAGAGATACGTGGAGGGCAGGCTGGGCCACTCCTAGCGCTCTGTCCTTTTGGCGGCTGCGGACCGGCCTTTGTGCCTGGGGTTGCTTGCTTTGCTGTTGGCTTGGGCAGGGTTGTTGGTTTGTGAGAGAACGCAGGGCGGGAACCCAGGGCTCCAGCTCCGCCTACAGCAGTCTCCTGGGCTCCCAAATTTGCGCCTCCTCGTGGCCATTCTGCCCCTGCTCATCTGTACAATGGGCCGATCTGTGGGTGCCCAAGAGGACTTGTTGGCAGCTGTGGCCAGGGGCTCAGCAGCAGGTGGTGCCCAGGACGGCATCTCATTCCGTCCCTAGGGAAGTTCTAGATTCAGCTTTCCAGGCTTCCCAGCCCCGTAGGCTGAGCATGGGACTAGGCCTACCACGTGTGGGAGACAAGTCAGCCGTAAGGGACCTGGTGGGAAGACGGTTCTGAGGGGGAAAACATGAAGAAAACCAACTCACATTCTGGATTTGCTCAGAATAAACAGTCCCTGCCTGCCTTCCCTGAAGCCTCCAGAATCCCCTTTGAGGGAAAATTTCACACATCCTCCCTGCCTCTCAGCAAAGCTAGGCCAGGGTTTATTTCTGTTCTTAAGACTCATGGTGATTGACTGGGACGGACAGAAACAGTTGGGAATTTTGGTGGTTCCTATTTCTGTTGGTTGGGTTTTCCCCAGGCCAGGCCCGAGTAGACTGACAGCGAGGGGTGAGTCCCAGAGCGGGGACCCACACCTTCAAAGGAAACTCCAACCCCACCAGCATTTCCCTTCCCCTGCAATGGGAAGGAAACGAGGAGGGGCTAACTGGCTAGGCTACAGAGCAGGAAAGGGAAGGGAACCTCTGTGACCAGAGCTACCTTCCTCCTCCTTGGCTTCACTAGGGCTGACAGGGGTTGGGGGGGAGTAAGGAAGACTTGCTCCCACAGAACCCAGTAGGGGGTTAGGCACTGAGCAGGGCTCTGTGCCTGACCTCAAACTGGCCGTTAACCAGAACAGCCCTGCTGGATCCTCCCCTTTCTGCTTCCCGTTATAGGTTTTTATTATTAGATTTCTGGCTGCTTGCTCTGATGTAGGAACCAGTCTCAGATTTGCTTTCAGTGTGAGTTCCTCTTCCCTTTCTCCCCCCATCTCTCTGGGGTCTCCTTCCTCGAGGATGTTGGTATTTAATTGCCTCCCAGTCTTAGGGTTGGTGGGGGATGAGGGGGTGGGGGTAGGTGCAATGGATAGCTGTGTCCTGGGTGGTTGAGAAGCTGCGTAGAAGGAGGGACAGAGGCGGAGATCGAGACAACCCAGAAACAAGTGGGGTCCTTGGGAAGCAAGGACATTACCTGGGATTTTCAGGAGGAAGGGGAAGAAGATCATTTAATCGTCATAAACCCCTGTGAAATAATGAGATTATCTCCATTTTATGGGTGAGCTCTGAAGAGTCCACAGTCGATCTTGGGACCTCTGACTCCCTGTTCAGTGCTCCGCTCCAGGAGAGCCATGCCACCCCCTCCCAACCCCCTGCTTCTGGTCAGCAAGTGTCTCGGCGAGCAGTTAGCAAGGGCTGAGCCTGGCTTCTCCCTTACGAGAGCTCACCATCACTGTGGAAACACTGCTCAAAAATGTCAAAGAAACACACCTTTGATGGAGACTGGAATGTGTCACGCTTGTTCGCTGGCTATCCCTGGAACTCAGGATATCAGAGCCCTGCTGGGCTCATGCCTGTTATCAGGTAGCTGCAGAAGCCCTAGGGCCCTTGTCTGGCATGGAGAGAAGGGGTGGCAGGTGGGGACCAACTTTGTGTGCCAGTGCTGGTGGCGGGGGAATTCCCCTCCGACGTCCTTCCCTGTCACACTTGGGCCCCAAAGAGACAGAGAAGCCAACATCACTGTCCAGAAAGTGCTACCCAAAGCTTGAGACTGGAGCTTGTGAGCCTGCAGTCAGAGCTGATTCATGCTTCTGCCACTCGTGTCCGTACCCCGGGGTGGGGGTGCATCTCTCCTGGGCATCTGAAGTTTGAACCCTGATATGCCTCTTCCACTCTTCCATGCTCTTAGGCCAGGGCTCCCAAAGGGGGTGACTTTTATTCCATCTTCAAAGCCCCCAGGGCACCAGACATTTTCTCCCCAGTTCACCCCATGGGGAAGTGTGAAACCGCGGCAGCTGACAGCGGGTGACTGAGGAAGTTGGTACAGACAGGATGTGATGTCTGCCCCAGTGGCAATAGGCTCCCTCCTTCTCCACCAGTCACTTTCTTCCAAGGGAGACAACTATTTCTATTTCCATGGCATGGACTTGGAAGAAATGGGCAGAAGACAATGGAGGGCTTGAGATGTGTGCAGAGCCAGAACAGAAACAGGCCTGAAGTCTGTTTCTCTCTGGTCTCACTTGGGCGCCAGCAGCAGCCTGTCTGCGGTTAGGAGGGAGACCTTGGTCTGGGCTCACCTTCGACTTTGGGGTCCCTGTTTTGTTGTGGCTTCTTGCCCTTGTCCTCCTCTCTGCACAGACAGACTGAGAATGGCCCTTAGCCAGGTAGTTTCAGAGAGAACATTCGGGACTGTATTTGCCCAGCCAGCCATCCCGACTGCATCAGCAGTGGAGGGGGATTTGATTGGCCCCTCTTTCCTGCAGGAGCACAGGCAGATTTGGGGAGCAGCAGAAACTGTGACAATGGGTGTGATGGCTGATCCTCTTCCCCTTCTTCTCTCCCTGACCACATGTTGGTATTCCTAAACAGTGAGCAAAAATTCCAACCATACCTCCTTTTTTGAGCTGTAGTGACTGGGTTTCCGGCCGAGAGCTGGGCCCATTATTCAGAACCAGGATGCCTTAACCTTAGGTTTATCATCTACTTCCTGTCCACTAGGTGTGAATCAGAGTACTAGACATCCTCGAGGAGTTGAAGGCCATATGAATAGACACAGTCCTTGAGAGGCTAGATGAGTGTATAGCTACTTTAATAGGATGTATGTAGATAAATGCATAATATGTCTAACAGAAATGCATGATATTTAAGGTTTTTCTTTCAGTTTCTTAGAAAATGGAAGGTCCCTTGCTAGCATGCTCCCACTTCTGGAATACCGCAGGGCCTGTGTGATTCCTTGAGAGCCTGGGTAACACAGTTCATGTCCCCATGGATGAGAATGTCAAGGAGTGGGCAGATAGATGTAAACATTGGCCATGCTTGGGTGCCCAGGGAGTTAGAGCTAAACTTGAAGCAGTAAGTAAGGGAGAGAGAGAGAGAAGAGGAAGGCCTTGCAGGTGGTCAGCCGTGTGCTGGGGGAAAAGGCTGGATCTGTGGGAAGTCACGTAGGTTATTAGACAGCTATGCTACTCCAGGTAGGAGATCATATTTGATTCGGGAGAATGGGCACGAGGGGCAGGGGCCGTGATCTGCCTTTAGAGGCAAGGGCTGTGACCTGCAATGAAGGCAGCCCCACTGGCTGGAAGAGAAGCCTGGGTGGGTGGGGATAAAGGAGGGGAAGGTAGGGCTGCTGGGCTGCATAGGACTAGCCCATGGGTGCCTTGGGCTTCCCTCACTCATGCCCATTTTTATTTCTTTATTCATTCAGCAACAGTAGTGAGCAAAATAAGATGACTCCTGGTCTGGCCTTCTGCATTCCAGGTTAGAATGTCTTTTGGGAAGGGGTTGGGACACTTTCCTGTGTCTTAATTAATTGGGAGGTGTTTTGTAAGTAACTTGTTACTAATAATAAAAGTACTGAAATACTATTTTCTTAAAAAAATGAGCCGTTATCTTTATGCCAATGTCCTTCTCATGTACTTGCATCCTGATTTGGGACAAAGGTGTAGACTCATGACATCCACACGGCTGTGGCTGGCTTGGGGTCCACCCGTGGTGGCGCATGACGCAGCAAGTCCAGGTCGGCCTCAGGCCGTGGGGAGAAGCAGACTGAAAATTGCTGTTTTAGACAGGTAGCTTTCAAACTTTTTTGCCCTGTCCCAAGTTAAGAAACACATTTTATGGTATGACTGGTGTGTATGCATATGTATATATCTATACTTAGAAAAGAAGCAAAAACTTCATGAAGCATTGTATTTCCTACTTGTAGGGATTTCTGATATCTTCTAGACTCTTCTATTTTAAGCTGTTTGTTTCCATTACAAATACTAAATTGGAAAACATCGCTCAACCAAACTGAACTAAATATGAAGGGGAGGCAGAAGCCCTGTCGCGCCTCTCTGAGCCTTCCTCATCCGCCACAGAGCATCAGGGTGAAACCAAGGGCCTAGGCGGGGAAAGGTGTGCACGCTTTCCCTTTCTCTCCTCTGGGTGCAGGGAGCTTTCAACCCTGTTGACTCAGGTTCTCTCCTCAGAGCTCCATGAACCTGCCTCCCGACAAGGCCCGGCTCCTGCGGCAGTATGACAATGAGAAGAAGTGGGATCTGATCTGTGACCAGGTACGAGGTTTGGGGCGCAGCCCAGGAGTAGGGGTTGTATCCTGGGCTGGACAAGGCAGCAAGGCCGAAGGCGCTGACTGCAGCGCTGGGGTCCCTTGAGAAACCCTGGCCTGGGCTTGGCCTCAGTCCGTGCTCACTTCCTGTTCCAAGAGGCTCTCTTCACAGACAAGGCTGGCAGGCCAAGTTCCCCTCTGACTCCTGCAAAGAGCTGTCTTGGTTTCTTCCTGATGGGCAGTAGCCTGAAGGGAGTTTATGTAGGTCTGGCTGGCTGGCTGCAGAGGAGCTGGGTGGCTTTGCCAACAGAACCTGTTTTGGCTTCTCTCCAGGGTGAGGGCTCTGCCTGACACAGCAGACCAAAGGAACTTCTTTCTCACTCTGCCCCAGCCCTGGCACCTCGGGTTTTCCTCATCACTGACAGGCCTCCAGGAATGAGCAGACCCTGTCCCCTGTAGTCTTCTGTTCCCAAATCTCAGAACATGAGGATTGGAAGCTCTCCCTACATGAACGGTGTTCCGAGCTGGAAGAGACTAAGAGATTATTACTTAGCTCAGAGCTGAGACCCAGGACCCCTGGCCTGGCTCTTTCCCCTGCATGCATTTGAATTTCACAGGTCATGAGTTTCTGAATTTCCACAGGCCTGTCTGCACAGCTAGGAGAGACCGCTTTTACTTCCTTACCTCTTGGGAGGCATGGAAGCTTCACCTGGCACGGTCACAGATTTATGATTTCTTTTCAAGCCCTGAACACAATCAGGATAGCTAATATCTGTTAAGTACTTATGGGGAACCAAGAACTTAATATACTGAAATATCTCATTTAATCCTCACACAAAAACCCCTGAGGAAGGTGCTGTTACATTTTATGGATGAAGAACTTGAGGCTCAGTTCTGTGACCGACACTGGAACCAGGGCAAAGCAGCCTACCCCATCTGTGCCAGCTATTGAATGTTCCCCTGCCTCCCAAATCAGGCTACTTGACCTGAGGTGAAATTATGCTTCAGAGCTCCTGGTCTGGGTCCCTACCTCTCCAGGGAAGGTCCATTTCCTCATGTTCTGTATTAAGCAGAGCTGGCAAGCCTGGTGCACTCCTGCTTGGGGTTGGACAACAGTCGCCTGTTGGTGCGAGTTTCTTTAATGGATGATCTCCCAGTCTTTCCCAGGTCACATAATTTCGACCCTTTTGCTTTCATTTTGTGCTTAGGTTCTATTTTCTTTTTTTTTTTTTTTTTAAGATTTTATTTATTTATTTGAGAGAGAGCATGAGAGGGGAGAAGGTCAGAGGGAGAAGCAGGCTCCCCGCGGAGCCAGGAGCCCGATGTGGGACTCCATCCTGGGACTCCAGGATCATGACCTGAGCTGAAGGCAGTGGCTTAACCAACTGAGCCACCCAGGCGCCCCTATGTTCTATTTCCTAACATTAGATCATTCTCTGTGAGCCCCGTGCAGTTCCCCCTGCCTCCCAACTCTGCAGATATATCAGTTGTGAAGGCCCTAACAGGATCAGAATGCTTAAGAGTTTTCCCTAAGTTTTCTCTTGGGTCTGGTGTGGGGGTTGGGCCAAAATGGGGAAGGCATGGTCCCATGATCTCATGCCCTTCATGGCTGGGGATCTAAGGATGACCTTGCCAAAAGCAGGTTCAGCATTTGAGGTTGCCTGCCTGGGGCCTGGGGCCTAGGGTCTGGGCAAGGAACAGAACGTGTGTTCCAGCCCTGGATGTGTTAGTGCTGCAAAGCCAGTCCAATCCCAAGCCTGGGTTTAGGGCTGAGGAGGTTCCCTTCTATGAAGCCTAGCTCCTCTTTCCATGGCCCTCTTAGTCCCTGGCCATCAGTTAGCTAGGCAGTGGACACCATTTCTCAATTGTCTCTTTATTTTGGTGTTAACAGCTCTTTAATCCCCACATCTTAGCAAGCAGCAGGCTCTTAAAATAATTTCCAACATAGAAAAATATTTTAGGCTCAGAGATCACTCATCGGAGAAGGGGAAGATGGCAATAGATGAGAAGCGCCTGAAAATAAGTCAAAGAAGGCTGGATGATGTTAAGAGCAGGCTGACAACTTTAGAAGGCTGGGGCCCCTTACATTGAACACCATGAGGGTTCGACTTCCTCGACACTGTCCTGGGCATTCTGGGTGTCTATGCGCACACGCCTGTTTCCCTCACAGGAACGGTTCCAGGTGAAGAATCCTCCCCACACTTACATCCAGAAACTTCAGAGCTTCTTGGACCCCAGCGTAACCCGGAAGGTGAAGTGTGAGGCAGAGAGGCCCCACCTTGCTGCCCCTTATAGTCCCATGGGGTTTGGGGGGCAAGCCCGGTGACTTGGGGTGGGACGTCTGCTTCTGAGCAATGGGAGTTGGGTCTCTGGGTTTTGAGGCCATGGGCCTGGAGTGGCTGGCTCCTAACGGGGAGGGCTTGTAACTGCCCTCTTGTGTCCCCTCTCTTTCCTTTTCTACCCCTTTTGTTTGTACTCTAAAGTTGGATTGGGGCTTCCAATAGTGACAGGAAATTCTGTGTTTACAGAAGTTCAGGAGGAGAGTGCAGGAGTCCACCAAAGTACTGAGGGAGCTGGAGATCTCACTTCGTACCAACCACATTGGGTGAGTCAGAATCAGCCATCAGGATCCAGCGTCCTCTGAGTTTGGTGGCTTATTGATCTCCCTGCCACGAGGCACAGTTGCCCCTTGAATGGCTTTTGCTTCCCCAGAGCTTCAGACTGTTCTTTTTCTGGATTTTCTCCCTTTCGACTCTGCCAGCTGCTGGCTGGATGCTGCTGGCAAGCTTGGGGCCTCTCCTGGGGTCTTCAGCCTGTGGCTTTAAGTAGAAGACATTCCTGTCGCAGCTGAGACTCCAGTCTGCCTGTGGCCTGGGGCTGGGCCAAGGGAGGCCCAGAGAGTGCCGGGGATGGGGGGGGGGGTCACATTACATTGGGGAGCTGAGACCTCGTTCCTGGACTGTTTGGTGCCCAGGAGGCTATTTTTTTGATTGCAAGACAATCTTAGTTCGTGAGCAGAAGCGGCTTCCTAGGGCACCAAGAAAGTAGGTCAAAGGCAGTGGGGGCCAGGAGTTGAACGTCTTCTGTACCTATAGACCCTGGTACTACCCACCTATTGACAGGGTCCCTAGGATCCGTGTGAGTCTTGTTTGCTAGTCTCTGAGTGGGGAACCAGAACTCACTGAACAGGCCAAAGGGTAATGTATAAGGTACAGTGACAGATGGCAAGTGGTCTCGGTTTTATAAACCTGTAACCAGTCAGAGTATATGTAGTGAAAGTGAGAGCAAGTCAGAGACAGAGTGTACACAAAGGACAGTGAGGGAAACCTGATGGAGGGCTGCAGGCAGGGTTACAGTCCCGACCGAGGGCCTGGCACAAATATGGAGAGCTCGCAGGAGTGAGAAGTCGAGCCTGGGGTGGGGGTGAGGGTGCCAACCATGGGCTGGTGCCATCCCGAGGGTCCTGGGCTTCCTGAGAGCAGGGGTGGAAAGAGCCAAATGATGTCATCTGCCTTGCCCCTCCTGCTTGTGGCGGCCGCCCTTTTGTCCACACTGGGCTGGGCCTGCCTGGGCTCTTATAGAGGCTACCTGTTTGCAACCAGCTGCCGTGGCGGCAGTCACAGGGGAAATGGCACAGGGGAGAACAGGAAAGGGATAGTTCCTGGCCTCGGCAGCTGTGCCTGGTGGCCAGAATCAGCTTTCACACCTCATCCGTGAACAAGAGAGCTGACATGCTAGCAGATGTGAAACTCAGCCTCCAGCTGTAGGTGGAGAATCCTCACAGAAGGAGTGGCAGGGCCTCCTCAGCTACCCTGTGTGTGTTTTGGGGCGGGGGGTTGGGGACAGGAGGGAGTGAAACAGATGGCAACTCCAAATACCACCTACCACCCCGCACACCGCCCCTCCCCTCCCACTTAGGCTGTCCTTTCTTTTCTTACTAAGTCTTGAGCATGAGGATGGGAGCCTGGTCTTCTCAGGAGAGAACCACAGAGCCATGTGCGACACTCCCCTCTGCTCACCACTTCTACCTGGTCCTGGTGCCTGCCTCTCTGGCCACTGGCCAGGAGCTGGGGCAAGAGGCGTGGTTCCCAGGCCTGGGGCCTCTTGGCGGTTGGCACACAAGTTAGAGGTCTGGACCTGGCCCTTAGTTCCCAGGGAACAGCTTAGTGTCTGGCATTTTAGGAGCTCCTGTTGTCTGAACTGTGGCTTCTCTGGGCAGTTACGTGGGAGGGCCAGGCTCCTTCCCAGATTTCTAGGCAGGAAGAGTTTGTCAGGCCATAGCGCTGGCTTATGAATCCTCTGGGGAGATAGGAGCCTGGGGCAAGGTGGGGAGAGGAGGATCCTGCTTCTGTCACAGCCTGATCGGCCCAGGACCTACTGAAGCTGTGTGTGTAGGGGCAGCCCAATGGGAACTCAGGCCCTGGAGCCGGGCAGACTGCGAAGTGGGATTCCAGAGCCTCAGCAGCTCCTCCTCTCTTGGGTCTGTGTTGGTTTCTCTGCCTTGCCGAAGTGCCCTTTAACCTCTCCTCAAAGTGTCAAGATCCTGAAAATAGCAGTGTAGACTCAGACAGGAAATGAGAAGGGGGTGGGGAGCTGGAGAGCAGACAGACAGGAAACGGGAGGCCTGTCGGCCCCAAGAGAGGAAGCTAACTTCAGGCAGCTCCGGTGTCAGTCAGCCTCAGCTGAGCCTGGTGCTCAGGCCCAGCCTCTCACCCGTCCCAGGGTGTGGCCAGCAAACATGGCACTGGTGTTCCAGCCTCCGGGGAGAGGCGGCCCTGACGGCCTATTGGGTGCAGCCACCTTTAAAGACCCCCGACAGCCAAGGGAACAGAGCGCTGAGGAGAGTCGGGGTTTTATCCTGAGGGTTTTATGTTTCCCTATGCTGTGGAATGAACCTGTCCTGTAACAGCCCTCCTGGGATTGGCTCTTGAATTTCCTTCCAGGCATATCTTAGGCCAAGAGGCCTGAAGGCCAAACGGTGGAAATGCCCGGATCCATTGTCTTTAGGGTCTTTGTTGTCCACCTTCCTGCCTCTCTGGCTGAAGGGGCCTGAGTCCTCAGTGTGGCTCTGAGTGGTCATAGCCATTTGGGAGTTACTCGAGTCCCTGACTCTTCCCCCATCCTCTTCCTATTAGGCCAAACTCACGGTAACCAAACACAGAATTCCCACATAACCCTCTTTGCTCACTGTGGCCCAAACTGTCTTTCCTTGCACTTGGTGGAAGGGCCCTTTGGCCCACCATGTCTGTGTTCCAGAGCTCTCTTTGACCCTTCCTGCCTGCCTTTCGGCCGAGACTTCAGTCCAGCTGGAGACATGCTAGCCCTTGTCAGGCACAGCTGTGCACAAGGGCCTGTGGTGGACACTCTTCATCAAATTCCCCACCCCCCCACAATCCCGCCAATAAACATCACGCAGGGACAGCGCACTCAGTGTTGTGCTAGACACCAAGGATGCCAAAAATGATTGAGCCAGGGCCCTGGCCATTTAGGAGTGTTCCTGAAAGCTTGTGGTTGACATGGTATTGGAAGGCCCTGTACCTTTCCCATCCCTGACTCCCTGGCCTAGCTAAGGTCTAGGCCGGTGATGTGACCATGGATGGGTCTGCCATGGGTTTGAGCCTCAGAAGTTTCCCAGCATGGTGTTAAGTTCCAGAGGATTCAGGAGCTGGGGTTGGGTCACAGGCCCCTCACCCTTCTCACGCTCGACTGCCTTTAGCAGACCCCTCCACTATGTGTCCTCTGTCCGCAGGTGGGTGCGGGAGTTTCTGAATGATGAAAACAAAGGCCTGGATGTGCTGGTGGATTACCTGTCCTTTGCCCAGTGTTCGGTCATGTGAGTTGGGGCTGGGGTTGGGGACCGGCGAGGGAGGGGCTGGGGTTGGGGACCAGCGAGGGAGGACACAGTCCCATTCTGATTTGCTGGGGAAGAGTGAGACTGCAGTAATGGAAGACGGGGATGGAGTCCCAGGCCAGTAGGGAAGATCCCAGGCAGCCAAGCAGATGTCTGGGATCTGTGAGGAAGGCCAGGTGGCTAGAGAAGAGGTACATTTTGGGGAGCAGAGGGAGGGAGATATGGAAAACTTGAGATTAGAACCTAAAGGATCCAGAGTCCAGGCTGAGAGCAGTCCAAGGAAATGTCCTGGCTTCTGGGAGAGACACCTGGTGGGATTCATTTGCCTTTGGAGAGTTGAGTCTTTAAGAATCTCCTCTGGGTCTCCAGATTTGAAAGGGTTACTCCAGGTCACTGCTGAAGAAGAGCCTGGGAGCAGTGGGCATGACCTTGGACCCAGACTGAAAATGAAGTATTCGGAGCCCTTTTCAATCAGGTGGGGGAGGGGGTGGATGAGAAGTCGGCCTGAAGTCGTGAAAAGGTGTGCTTTCGACCTTGACAACCACAAAGCTGGTTGTGGGTCTCAGTTGTGTCCTTGACCATCTGGGTGACCTCAAGCACATTTACATCCTCTTATAGAAAAGGGGATCCATGTTTCAGGGTTGTTGTAAGATTGAGATGATAATGTGTATAAAGCAACTAGTAGTGTTCGGAAGTCTATACTGTGCTGGCTGCTTTATTGTTAATTATTGTTTTTCAAGATGGTGTGACCTGCCATAGTTGCCTGAATATAGGGAAAGAGGGATTTTATACTGATCATTCATTTGATGACTGCTGAATACTTCAGACTTAGAGCCAAGACTTCAGTCAGCCCTTGGCTGACCAGTCATCCCAGTTTGACTGTGACTTTTCCTAACGTTAGCACCAAAAGTCCCAAGTCCTGGGGAACTCCTCTGTTCTGGGACTGTCCTAACCTTGACTTTCACTTTTGTTCTTACTGTCCTTACCCCATGGCTGTTCTCTTTTGTCCAGCAGATCTTCCATCTTAGCTCTTTAGGGGTTCAAACTAATGCCTGTCCTCAGTTTAGCTTGTCACTTTTGCCAGGCCATCCCTCCTTCCAACCAAGAGTAGCCTACTCCTCGTTCCCATCCCCGCAGAATTCAGGCCTTGTGATCCTCCTCTCCCTTTAAAAACGACTCTTTTTATAGAAAGAAATGAAAAACAGTTGCTGAAGTGATTTTTTAGAAATTCAGAGCTTTTATAGTAAAAAGATGTAGATTATTTTTCCAAATAAGCCTATCTATCTCGTTCGAAAAGCAAACAAATCCCAGCTGCTTGAAACCAAAACACGCCGGATCCTCGGTCCCGTAAGTGTCCAGAGCAGGGGTCTTGACTCTGTTTTCGAAAGAAAGATTCAGGGTAGAGAGAGGGTATGAAGCAGAGAGAAAGTGTATCTTGGGAAGGGTTGGAAGGAAAAGGGTGAAGCCAAACAGAGCTTGGGTGAACACATTGATTTGTAAAGTGCACGTACGGTGCTATGGGGAATACTGTTACTGACTGAAGGGAGCCGCTGGCACCGTTCCCCGTCAGGGAGCCTCCTCTGGTGTTTACTTGAGAGGGCCATTAAACATCACATCCTTGGGGCTCTGCAGCCTGCCGCTGCTCCTTTGGAACAGCCAGTCATCTGCAGATATCATTTCCTATTTCAGAAAGCCTCAGCCTCTGTGCCTCTGACCCTGGGGTTATGAATGTCTGAGCGGAAGGTTCCTCAGGGAAGAGCTTGTAGGAGATGCTTGGTCAGTCCTTAATGACCTGCTTGGGGGAAGAAGACAGCAAAGAAAAGTGGGGCTGGTTTCTCAGAGTGGGTACACCCTGAGGTGGGGATTCGTAATGGTCAATGACCCTGTGATCTCAAGCTGTCCTCCTTGTCCTGGCAACACTCCCAAATTGTTGGTGGCCGTCACAGAAGTAAAAAGTGACAAGTGAGAGCATCCTAACTCCCGCAGGGATGAAGGACCCCGGTCTACAACCTTGACCAGTGATTCCCCCAGGGAAGCTAGAGCACAAGGACCCTCTATTCCAGAAAACCTAGGGGTCTCAAGTAGAACCGCAGAAAACCCAACAATTAAAACCCAGTGCTGAGATGGGACCATGGTACTCTTGAACCAAGGGACCTCTCCTACTCTAGGTTGCCTGGGACCCCCGTTTCCTCCCATTCAGACCTGCCCTCGTGAGCCCAGAATGAGCTGGGCCCCTTCAGGCCACTGAGAGAGAGGTCCCTTTAGCCACTGTCATTAGCCAACCAGCAAGACCTGTGTTGGACAATTGCCCACCATCCTTCCAGAGGGCAGATTCTCCATAGCTCCCCATGGCTTCTCTGAGACATGCTTTCTAAGGCTGGGGGTGCAGACAGATTCCCTTGGGGCCCACGGAGAGGTCACTCCTGGAGTTGCCTGGCCAGTGGGAAGCCACAGCTCACCCCTGTCAGCATTGCCGTCCCTTCAGGACTCTCTGTGGGTTGCTGCCTGTTCCTCTGCTGCTCCTGTCCTATGTTGGTGGCTCTCCCGACCAGGGCCGGGTCTGTGCTGCCCACTTCTGCTTTCTCCTTGCTGTCCTTGCTTCGTACTGCCCTCAAGGTTACAGGGTGGGGGTGGGCTGGCCAGGGGCTTAGCACTGAATTACTCCTGTGTGTGCGCTTGTGTGTCCTCTCCTGCTCCAGGTTTGACTTTGAGGGTCTGGAGAGTGGTGACGATGGTGCATTTGACAAGCTCCGGTCCTGGAGCAGGTCCATCGAGGACCTGCAGCCACCCAACGCCCTGTCAGCCCCCTTCACCAACAGCCTCGCTCGCTCTGCGCGCCAGTCTGTGCTCCGGTATGTGTGCTCTCGCTCTGCCCGCCTGCCTCCCACCCTAGCCCCCAGTCCCAGTCTCGGGGGCCAAGGGTGAGTGCTCATTGCTCCTCCCTCCACTCTTGCTTTCAGGCTCAGCTCTCTTGCCCTCTGCCTGCCAGTCTGTCTCTGGTCTGTTCTCTCTGTCTCCTTGACTCTGCCCAGCAATCTATCCTGGGTAAGTACCTCGCCCTCGGCTGGGCCCGCCCCATCTGGGCTTCCAGCTCTCCCCTCTCCACACTGCCCTTCTAGGGGCTCCCCCCCATTCTTCTTTTTCATTCTGCCATTCCTTCTGGCCTCTAGGGCAGGACCGGCCTTCATCCAGCTCCCTGGTCATCACTGGGTGATTCAGCTCCTGCCTTCATGTCTCTTGCCCTCTGGCTCTGTATTCTGTGCCATCAGCTGCTCCAAGACCAGCCCCCACCCAACCTGCTCGCTGCTCACCTTCCCTTCAGTTCTTCCTTTTCTCTCCAAGCCTGCCTTGTGTTCTTTTTTTTTTTTTTTTTGGCAGCATTTTGGGAGCCGTCCTGCCCGGAGGCAGGTGGATACACCAGATGACTTTTCAGAGCTCCTCCTACCCAGGGAGGCTTTCTGTTGGGCTCTGTGGCCCTTTCTGTGGTCTGTGTCCCTCTTGTGGCCATGCTTTTCTCCTGGTCTCCTTTGGATTTTGTCCCTCTGACCCTGCTCGTCATTCTCATCATGCCTGAGCAGACATCATTTGTGCTTCCTCTTTCTTTCATGAAACATCACTGGGGGCCAAGCTGGAGGTAGCCCTTGGCCCTCCTATTGCCTTGGGGATCTGCTCTGCCCTTTCTGGGATGTAGATGTGGGATGGGAGCCAAGATGCTCCTGCCCAGGGAATTTGGAAGATGCAGCGACTGGAAGGAGGAGGAGGGAAGACTCATATGAACATCTCCTTGGACCCACTTTGAGGACTAGGAAGGCCTGCATGCCTGCCGTTGTATTTCAGAGGACCCCTGGGCTCAGGATGGTCTGGGCACTGATTGTAGAGCTGGGATCCTGGGTAGTTACTCCAAAAGGTGTGTGGCAGAGAAGTGAAAACAGCTGAGCACCCTGACCCTCCTCTCACACCACTCTCAAGGCTGTCGGTTCAAGGCTCCCAAACCCTTCACCAGCAGCTCCCTCTTCCCCAGGTACAGCACTCTCCCTGGGCGCAGGGCCCTGAAGAACTCCCGCCTGGTGAGCCAGAAGGATGATGTCCACGTCTGTATCCTTTGCCTCAGGGCCATTATGAATTATCAGGTAAGCGGGCAGCTCTAGCCACAGAAGCTCTGCCTGTCCTGCCTGGTCTGCCAAACTCCAAGAGCTGGGAGGGCACCAGCTTGTAAAGGGCGAGTTTGCTAGCAGCCCGATAGTCCAGGAGGTCCAGCAGGGAGGTGCCTTCCTCACCATCAAGGTCTTCTTTCCTTCTGTCCTTTCCCCTTGTTACAGTATGGCTTCAACCTGGTCATGTCCCACCCCCACGCTGTCAATGAGATCGCACTCAGTCTCAACAACAAGAATCCAAGGTGAGTGCCTTCCTTCCCCTCTCTTCCCCAGTGTGCCCAGGGCTCTGGGGACCTGGGTACCACTTGTCCCTGACAAGCAGTCCTGCCTGCCTCACCCCAGGGGCCTGTGGCCTACGTCAGAGCCTTAGTTCTGTTCCCTCACTTCTGCTAGAGGAGGGGAATGTCCCTGCCTTCCTTCTGATCTGCACAGGTCAGTAAGGGGCAAGTTTCCTTCCCCTGCTTTCTTTCCGAAACCCCCTCCCCTCATTTCTGAGGCTGTCTCTGCTCTGAAAGGACTCACCTCTTCAGGGAGGCGAACTGTGTGGTGGCCAGGGTGGGGAGCTAGGGCGTTAATCTTTTTTCTTCACCCGTTAGGACCAAAGCCCTTGTCTTGGAGCTCTTGGCAGCTGTGTGTTTGGTGCGGGGAGGCCACGAAATCATTCTTGCTGCCTTTGACAATTTCAAAGAGGTCAGTTTTGTGTGTGCGTGCGTGCGTGTGTTTGTGTGTGTGTGTGTAGTGCGCCAGGTAGGTAAGCACCCTTTGCTATGATCTCACACAGCCCAGTGATGATTTTCACAGCCTCTGCTTAACTAAGAAGCTTTCTCCCTCTCCTTTTTTTTTTTAACATCAAAACTGGAACTTCCACCTTACCAGGTCTTATGGCAGGACAGCTCCTGGATGGCCAGCTGAAGAGGCCCTCCCTTGAGGGCTGCAGTCCAGTGGCACTAACCTGGCCACTCCTCAGCACATTTGAGGAACTTGTTAAACTTATTCTTTGGGGGCTGAGTCCTTTGCTTTTTTTTTTTTTTTTTAAGATTTTATTTATTTATTTGACAGAGAGATCACAAGTAGGCAGAAAGACAGGCAGAGAGAGAGGAGGAATCAGGCTCCCTGCTGAGCAGAGAGGCCGATTCCGGCCTTGATCTCAGGACCCTGAGATCATGACCTGAGCCGAAGGCAGGGGCTTTAACCCACTGAGCCACCCAGACACCCAGTATCCGTGCTTTAACAGGACTCTCAGGCAGCTCTGAGGCAGACAGCCTACTGGTAGAACCCAAGGCAGACATGTTTGCAGTAGGAGGAGAAGGCAAGCAAGGATTGTCCTGGGTTGTTGGCTGTTTTTTGAGGGGAGAGGAAGCTCCTACTCGGAATTTCCCCAGCCTCTGGGCGTGGCTCTGAAACCCTCATCTGCTTCAACATAGGATTCCTCAACATCCAGTCAAAGCCGCTGCTCCCACCCCTTCCTCCTCTTTGGACCTCTTCCTAGCATCCATTGTTCAAGCCAGGAAATGGCTCTTCCTCCTTGAAGCCAGAGGCTCAATGGAGTCTCTGGACCCCTCTCAGTGCAGGAGCTTTCCTACACCCTAGACCCTCTTCTGTGTCCCCACTAGGACCTCAGCTATGGCCTCCCACCTTCCTCCCTCCTTCCTTCAATAACTGAGCAACTGTGTTTCTTCTTGCCTTACCCCCAGAGGCACCTAAAGCCCAGACTAATGGCCCAGGCTTTACTGGGCTTCCTCAGCCAGTTGTTGGAGGACCAGTGACCCAAGGCAATGGCCGGTCCCAGGCTCTCTTCTACTTGGAGAGCTTGTTACACTTATAGGCTTTCTTCTATGTGTCGCAAATGGTTTCTTGCATAGAAAGAGTCATAGTTAAGCTTAGTCTGAACCAGTTCCTTTGCTGTGGTGTTCCTGGGAGTAGGGCTCAAGGGGTTGGGTTTTACGTGGGCTGGAGCTTCTCACTGAGAAAGTTTACTTGTTCAGGTATGCAAGGAGCTACACCGCTTTGAGAAGCTGATGGAGTATTTCCGGAATGAGGACAGCAACATCGACTTCATGGTGAGGAGCTGGGCCTGGGTCAGGCACCTGCCTAGCAGGGTCCCATATGCTTCTTGAGCACAGGCCCAAGCCAACAGCATATCTTGGTATTCTGCCTAGAACCTAAAATGATTCTGTCTACTCAGTGAGTGCTCCTTGTCTCCCCTCACCTACCCCAGAGAGCTTTTAGAAACTTTAGGACAATGACATTTTTGTGTCTTGGATTCCTCTCCTTTCCCCCTTGATGTGGCCTTACTGCCCCTGATTTGACTTCTTTCAAGCTGCTTTGCTTTGCCCAAGCTCTTCCTCTAGCCTCTCTTTCCTTCATCCTCCAGTCTTTAGTTACTCAGTGTTGTCTCAAGAAATACCTGCTGAAGTGCAAAGGAAACCAATTGTGTCTTCATTTCTATTTTTCATGTAATTTACTTTTTTCGTACACTGAATCTTAAGTTTTGTTATATTTTTTAAGATTTTATTATTTATTTGATAGAGAGAGAGAGAGATCACAAGTAGGCAGAGAGGCAGGCAGAGAGAGAGGAGGAAGCAGGCTCCCTGCTGAACAGAGAGCCCGATGCGGGCCTCGATCCCAGGACCCTGAGATCATGACCTGAGCCGAAAGCAGAGGCTTTAACCCACTGAGCCACCCAGGCGCCCAAGTTTTGATATTTTTAAGTTAAAATACTTTTATCATTCCCAGAAAGACTCACTTTTTTAATTCACTCCTTTGAGTACCTCCACGATGATACCGGTTCCAACACCCGGCCTGTGCTGTCTCTCCTGGCCCTCCCTGCCTCTGACTCTCTGGGCGGCTTCTCCCCAGGTGGCCTGCATGCAGTTTATCAACATCGTGGTGCACTCAGTAGAGGACATGAACTTCCGGGTGCACCTGCAGTATGAGTTCACCAAGCTGGGGCTGGAGGAGTTCTTGCAGGTGAGCTAGGCTCAAGTCTTCTCAGGGGAGGAGCTTGGGTGCAGAGGGACCGGCATGAAAGGTTCTTCTACAAGAGCCTAGTCTTCAATGCTCTTGAACGGCCTTTCTGCCGCCAAGGTCTCCAACCCTCCGGCAGGGGGCGCTCTCTAATCCGGCTGCTCCATTGGGTGAGAATCTGCAGGCTGCCCAAAGAACTCCCTGGGTCTTCTGCTGTAGGAAGTGGTCATGGAGGGTGGTGAGGGCCACGTTTCTGTCGGGAGGCTCCCCCAACTACTACTTTGTATGTTCTTCCCAGAAGTCAAGGCACACAGAGAGCGAGAAGCTGCAGGTGCAGATCCAGGCATACCTGGACAATGTGTTTGATGTAGGAGGCTTGTTGGAGGACGCAGAGACCAAGAATGTGGCCCTGGAGAAGGTGGAAGAGCTGGAGGAACATGTGTCCCACGTAGGTAGTCCTCTTTTGCTGCCAGAATTACCGCTGAGGGTAGGGAAAGGACGGGGCCATCCCAGTTCCAGATTGAGGCCCAGGGAAGCCTCAGACCCTGGCACACTCTGGCCAAGGCCCTGGGTCATTCATAGGTTAGGACACACACTGACCTCCAGGACTGGGTGTGAGGTGGCATCAGGCTTGAGAGAGTCAGATATGGTCTGTTTCACAGTCTCAGACCCTGGGCCCACAGGAGTGATGCAGGGAAGCCACCAGGCCCTGCGGCCTTGGGAGCCCTGCATGCAGGGGTCGGGCGCAGGTCCTGATGGAGGTTCCAGGCTGTGCAAAGTGCCCAGGTTTTAGGGCCAGCATCAGACCTGCTTTTCCCATCCTGCAGCTTACGGAGAAGCTTCTGGACCTGGAGAATGAGAACATGATGCGTGTGGCAGAATTAGAGAAGCAACTGCTGCAGCGGGAGAAGGAACTAGAGAGCGTCAAGGTACCAAGTAATCTGGGGAAGGAAGGCCCTGACTGGTGCTGGGCAGCAGGGCCCAGGGAGCTGACTTTTCTTTTCACTAATTTTCTTTTTCCTTTCTTTCTCTTTCCTTCCCTCCTTCCTTCCTCCGTCCCTTCTTTCTCTCTCTTCCTTCCTTCTTTCCCTTCCCTTCCCTTCCCTTCCTCTTTCCTTTCCATCCTTCTTCCTTTCTTTCAATATTTCTCTTATCAATTTATTTTCTACTTCTTTGCTTTTTCATATAGTCAGCTCCATCCGATTATAAGAAGTGCATCTGAAAATCATAGTTTTTTATTTGGCTTTTATGTCTTGGGTCATGTCAAATCTTTGATAATCCAGATCTTGGTTCACACTTGAGGCACTCAGAGGTGGGTGGTCTGATGACTTCACCCCATTTTTTAGTTGGCAAGGGAACCTGAATATAGAGTGAGCCAGATGCACACAGGGGAGAGTTCCAGGACCAAGTGGGGCACCCACAGGTGCCTCAAGCATCCAGGCCTCCTCCTACTGGACCCTTTTACTGCTTTTCCCTCCCCTGCATAATGGGCAGGCTGAGTAGCTCAGGTGCTATCCACCAGGTATCCTAAGTCGGGAGGTCAGGGGCTTGATATACATCCGGCAGGCCCCTGCCTAGAGTCCGAGGTGCTGTTCTAAGGAGTATGGAGGATATAGGAGTTGGCTAGGTCAGGGTCTTGTCCACAGGGGGACAAGTGATTGTACAAGGTCAAATGCAGTGGGAGCAGTCGAGACCAATAGGGCTGAGGGCAGTGTTGCAGGCTGGAGGTAGGCTCAGGATGTGTGCCCGGGAGGTCTCTGGCCTGGGCCTTGAGGAATCAGTGAGTCTAAGGCTGGGTCTGAAAGGAAGCACCCTGGAGGTTGCCCACTGGGCCAGCAGCTCTGCAGCTCACCTCTTGTTCTGTGCTCTCCAGCCTCACTGGCCCCTACCTGGGTTCCTGCTGCTCTCTGCCTTGGGGAACCCTCCCAGAGACCCCAGCTGAGAAACCTGGGGTAGGAAGGGTCACTCTCAGGGGCAATGCCAGCTGTGCCTTGCACTTACCGTTTCCCTCCTGGCACTGTCTCCTGTTAGGAGACCTACGAGAACACGAGCCACCAGGTACACACACTGCGACGGCTCATTAAAGAGAAGGAGGAGGCCTTCCAGCGCCGATGCCACTTGGAGCCTGGGGTGCGGGGCCTGGACTCAGTGGGCAGCGAGGTCCTGGCCCGAATAGGCCCTGCAGAGCTGAGTGAGGGCATGCTGCCCTCTGACCTGGATCTCCTGGCTCCAGCCCCACCGCCCGAGGAGGCCCTGCCACTGCCGCCACCGCCAGCTCCTCCCCTGCCCCCGCCACCACCCCCGTTACCAGGTGAGGAGGACCGTGGGAGCCGCGAGGGGCAGCCCCATCTCAGGGCCACACCGAAACCCCAGGCCGCAGTGCCTTCCTTAGGGAGAAGCTAGGCACATGGGTGGAAGGATGTGAAGTCGGGTGGGAAATCATTGAGGGAGGGCGAGAGCCTGAGGGAGGCTCAGGTGACTGGGGAAGGGGTATCTAAGGGCAGATGGGGGTCTGTTTTAAGGATTACAAAGGAGCAGCTCCTGATTCCTCTGAAGACAGCCACGGAGGGGGCTTAAAACAGAGCAGGAGACAGTGGGCCAGAGGCCGTGAGACCTGCCCCATCAGAGTGAGGACCCCTGGGAGCCAGAGGTGCAGGGATTCACATATTCTCTTTCCCCTGGAGACTTTGCAGTCAGGTGGGATGGCATCAGGGAAGGGATCTCTGAAGAGTCTTTTGGGCCCTGGGTCACTGTGACATTTCTTTTCTCCCAGATAAGTGTCCCCCAGCCCCACCTCTCCCTGGCGCTGCTCCCTCTGTGGTGTTGACAGTAGGCCTATCAGGTGAGTGCCCCTGAGCTTTGGGCCAGACTAGTGGGACAGAG
Organism: Spilogale gracilis; assembly: GCA_004023965.1. Taxonomy (NCBI): domain Eukaryota; kingdom Metazoa; phylum Chordata; class Mammalia; order Carnivora; family Mephitidae; genus Spilogale; species Spilogale gracilis. The sequence goes on along the minus strand of PITA01011349.1, from coordinate 25,676 downwards.
GGTGAGTGTTCTTAGCCCCAGTACCTCACTGATCTTCCTTCCAAATTAGCAATTCGCATCAAGAAACCTATCAAGACCAAGTTCCGGTTGCCTGTCTTCAACTGGACCGCCCTGAAACCCAACCAGATCAGCGGCACTGTCTTTAGTGAACTTGACGATGAGAAGATACTGGAGGTAACAGGGCCTGGAGCCCTTAGTGGTGGGGTTGAGGGCCAGGGACCAGATCATGCTTTTAGCCAGATCTCCTGGCCCTGGAAACGCCCTCAGACGCAGGTATCCGTGCACCAGAGCGCAACAGATGCTGGGCGCGCTGCCAGGGGTTGTCTAGTCAGATAGGCCACTGAGTTTTCCCTTCTCGTCAACCCCTGCCAGGACCTAGACCTGGACAAATTTGAAGAACTGTTCAAGACAAAAGCCCAGGGCCCTGCCCTTGACCTCATCTGCTCTAAGAACAAGACAGCACAAAAGGCCGCCAGCAAGGTGACCCTGTTGGAGGCCAATCGTGCCAAGAACCTAGCCATCACCCTCCGCAAGGCGGGCCGCTCGGCAGAGGAGATCTGCAGGGCCATCCACACGTGAGGCTCCCGCTGACCTCGCCCTGCTCCCAGTCAGTTGGCAACCCAGTTCTCCACCCAGGATCCTGGCCTTCCCTGGATTCCAGGGCACCAACAGAGCCATCTCACCCCCCCTCAGTCATCCCCTGGCCTGGCCAGAACTCAGTGCATCTGTACTGTGTGCCAGGTGCTATGGGAGGTGCTGGGGAGTCAGGTTGCTGCCAGTCTCTAGGGAACAGTCCAATGGCACGGGGTGATAACCACCAAGGTGGTGGAGGTACAGGCAGCTTTGGGGGAATAGAGCAGGCCAGGTAGCTGAGCTTGGTGATCAGGGAAGGCTTCCCGGAGGAGGTGAGGTCTCACCTGTGACCTGACCTGAGGAAGTATAGTATATGAAGTCCATTTTAGCACCTGGAGGGAGAAGCATGATGCCCTAGGTATGACTTCAGGGTAGGAGGAGAGTAGGAGAGACAGGATAGACCGACCCAGGTGGACAGAAGTCTTGCAGGCCAAGCCTTGTAAGCCACACTAGGTGTAAAGATTTCTCCCTAGGAGTAGAGGGGAGACATTGAAATTCTTAAAATAGGTCATGGAATATTCCCCTAGGATTGTTTTGTGGTTTTTTTTTTTTTAAGATTTTATTTGACAGAGAGAAACACAGCGAGAGAGGGAACACAAGCAGGGGGAGTGAGAGAGGGAGAAGCAGGCTTCCCACCGAGCAGGGAGCCCAATGCAGGGCTTGATGAGGGGCTCGACGCAGGGCTCCATCCTGGGACTCCGGGATTGTAACCTGAGCGGAAGGCACACGCTGAACATCTGAGCCACCCAGGCGCCCCTCCCCTAGGATTGTTACTCTTGCTCTGATAGGGAAGCAGTGGGCCTGCTGCCTCTGGCTGCGTCCTGCTCACAGACCCCACCCTTGGGCCTTTTAGAAGCTGGAGAATAAAGGGGTGATGGATGTCGGGCTGATGCACGACCTGAAGGGGCTCCTTCCTCCGACACAGGTTTGACCTCCAGACTTTGCCCGTGGACTTCGTGGAGTGCCTGATGCGCTTCTTGCCCACGGAGGCCGAGGTGAAGCTGCTGCGGCAGTACGAGCGGGAGCGGCAGCCCCTGGACGAGCTGGCGGCCGAGGATCGCTTCATGCTGCTCTTCAGCAAGGTGGAGCGGCTGACCCAGCGGATGGCCGGCATGGCCTTCCTGGGCAACTTCCAGGACAACCTGCAGATGCTCACGCCGGTACAGCCTCTGCCCAAGTCCCCGTCCCCTCCCCCGCCCAGGCCCCACTCGCTAGTCCCCTCCCTTGCCTGCCCTGTCAGGCTGACTTTGCCCCATCCTGGCCTGAGCTGACAAAGCTCTTTATCTCATTTTCCAGCAACTCAATGCCATCATTGCAGCCTCTGCCTCGGTCAAATCCTCCCAGAAGCTGAAGCAGATGTTGGAGGTGGGGAGAAGCTGCAGATGCCGGCACCTGGGGACCTGGGCCTGGGTGGAGGGAGGAGCCCGCAGGGCCTGGTCTGACCTCCTTTTGACCTGCATCTTTTGGACAGATCATACTTGCTCTAGGGAACTATATGAACAGCAGCAAACGAGGAGCTGTGTACGGCTTCAAGCTCCAGAGCCTGGATCTGGTAAGATGGTGAGGGCAGCCTGGGACTAGGAAGCCTGAGGAGCCACGGCGTTCAGCTCTCTCTCACCACCCCTTGCATCCTGTCTCCCAGCTGCTGGACACGAAGTCCACTGACAGGAAGATGACACTGCTGCATTTCATCGCCTTGACAGTGAAGGAGAAATACCCAGACCTGGCCAACTTCTGGCATGAGCTGCACTTCGTGGAGAAGGCCGCAGCAGGTGAGGGGAGCCTGGCCTGGCAAGCCTGCCCTTGTGTCTAGCCCAGGACAATCCCAGGAAGCCTAGGAGAGGGAACACTTGGGTCCCTTCATGTCTGGCTTTTGTTATCTCCTTTCTGACCACTTCAAAGCTTTCCACTGTGCCGTAGGTAGGGGCCACCCCAGAGGGAGCCTTCCTGCAGGCCCCCGCCTTGCCCAGGGAGAGAGGCAGCAGTGGCTCTTCGCTCCCAAGGCCCTTGGGCTGACCCTGGACACTGTGCGTCTCTGTGATACATGTGAAGGGCTTAGAAAAACCATAAAGCCCCACAGACATAAGGCAGCTGGTATTTCAGCCCCGGGCCTAAGGCACCTCCATTCTGGAGACCAGCAGTCTCTCAGACTTGCCTTCCTGTGCTGCCTGGCACTTGGGGGTCATGAGCTCACAGCCCCCATTCCTCTTCCTTACCTCTGTGAGAGCCCTGTTAGTTGGGTGTATCCTTCTTGGTGTATACTGGGTGGCTCAGGAAGCAGGGGCGTGAGAATCTGACGGAGCCTCTGCTGAGCAGGGAGGGCCCTGGGCTGGGAGGCGGGCCTGTCGGCCACTGAGCAGGCCTCAGCCCAGGCTCTGGTGACCACAGTGTCCCTGGAGAACGTGCTGCTGGACGTTAAGGAGCTGGGCCGGGGTATGGAGCTGATTCGGCGGGAATGCGGCATACACGACAACAGTGTCCTTCGGAACTTCCTCAGCACCAATGAAGGCAAACTGGACAAGCTCCAGCGTGATGCTAAGACGGCCGAGGTGCACAAAGGGTGGAGACAGGCGGAAACAGCCAGGGCCAGGGCACTGATCCCCTCTAGATGGGCTTTGTTCTGGTTCTTGGACCAAAGAACTTTTTTTTTTAAGATGTATTTATTTGAGAGAGCAGAGAGAGAGAGAGAGAGGCTCACACAGGGAGGAGGGGCAAAGAGAGAGTCTTAAGTAGACCCTGAGATCAACTCTGAGCTTGACAGACTGTGCCACCCCGGCGCCCCAAAGAACCTTTACTACATGGTTGGCCGACTGTATGTAGGGGAGAGGGGGCTTTGGGGGTGGCCAGCAGCCACCTCTGGGGACATACTCTAAGGAGCTTGGGGAGCCCCAGGTTCTTTTCCCTCCCACAGGGGCCGGGGCTGCTGGTTTTCCTCCTTTGGCCCCAAGCACTGTTTTCTGTGGGCCTCCTGTCTCTGTTGGAGAGCCAGGCTTGTACTCCTCTGCCAGACCGACCCCCTTCTGTCCACCCCTTCCCCAGGAGGCCTATAATGCGGTTGTGCGCTACTTCGGTGAGAGTCCCAAGACCACACCCCCTTCTGTATTCTTCCCAGTGTTTGTCCGATTCATTCGTTCTTACAAGGTGAGCGGAAGAGAGACTTTTAAAAAGGAATCTGGCTGAGAGAAAACTGGTAGGGGGAGGGAGGGCTGAGCTCCAGGTCTGGGCCTTTTCTGTCTCCTCGGAGTCCTGGGAGGGAGCAAGGGAAGCTGGCCATAGGCCTCTCAGCTGTGAACTGGTGGGCAGGGTGGGGGCCCAGGCCCTTCCTGTCATTGTTCAGGGCAGGAAGTGCCCCTGCAGAGGGTGGCCACCTGGGGTTGCTGGTCCCACTGCCACCCATTCTCCACCCTTGGTGTCAGCGCCTCCCCTCACAGCCTGTGTGAGCCTCACTGCCCTCCCTGTCGTTCCACCCTCCCCCATGGTTCTTAGGAAGCAGAACAAGAGAACGAAGCTAGAAAAAAGCAGGAGGAGGTAATGCGGGAGAAGCAGCTGGCTCAGGAAGCCAAGAAACTGGATGCCAAGGTGGGTGGGACCAAGAGCTGGGCCTGGAGGAGAGGATTAGGAGTGGGTGGAGAGAGAAGGCAGATGGAAAACTGGAGCCCAGAGACCACGCAAACGGTCCAAGGCTGGAGTCTGAAGGGGTGGGGAGAGGGGCTTTGGAAGGGGATTCCTAGGCAATGATTGGGGATGGGCTCCTGCATACAATCAGGGGCATCCTCAGGCTGCATCTTGGGGCAGGAACCAGCCATGGTAGGTAGTGGTGACTACCCTCCCCTTCAATGCTTGGCCCTAGACTCCATCTCAGCGGAATAAGTGGCAACAGCAGGAACTAATTGCAGAGCTGAGGCGGCGCCAGGCCAAGGAGCACCGGCCTGTTTACGAGGGGAAGGATGGGACCATTGAGGACATAATTACAGGTGAGGCCCTTGTCCCTCCCTCGGGCCTGGCACTGGGCCCAGCTCCCAGACTCCGACCCTACCCCTTTGGGCCCTCCACCCACCCCATCCCCACAAGGCCTGACCACTGTGTCTCTTTCCTGGGCCACAGTGTTGAAGAGTGTCCCTTTCACGGCCCGTACTGCCAAGCGGGGCTCACGCTTCTTCTGTGATGCAGCCCACCATGATGAGTCAAACTGTTAACCCCCAAGGCTGGGCTCTTGACAGGTACTGGGCACCACAGCTGCCCCCTCTGCATGCCCACCTCCCAGGACTCCTCCTGGGCCCACAGGCGCCTCCTCCCCTGCATGACTTGGAATCATCCTCTGGCAGCCTCACGGTGATGGGGGCATGTGCTTCTCCACCTGCATGCCCCATGCTCTGAGAAGCATGGCTTATCCCCTTGCATGGGCCTTCCGGGAAGTGGTATCTCCCACTAATGCTGTCCTGGCTTCTACTAAGCCCCGAGGGGTAGGGAACTTCCAGAACAGGCAGGACCCGGCCACCACCTCTCATTGTTGAGGCCGAGGCTCCCTCCATTCCTGGGTATGGGTATCCTTTGTGACTTGTCCCCTCGCCCTTCCCCTCACCTGCCCATAAATAGTGCTGGCAGTAACTTCCACTCAGGGGCATCCGAAGTCCCTTGACCAGTTTCCTGATATTCAGTCTACCTGGGGTCTCTCCCCAGCTTCTGGCTGTTGCCGAGTCGACTTTGTCTCTGCCGCTGCCCGGTGGCCTCTAGTCACGCCCACTTGGTCCTCTGAAAATGCAGAGCCCCAGCAGTCTCCCTGAACATCCCTTCTGGCCTCTCTTAAAGCTTCTTCTTCGGCCTCAAGACTGGCTCTTCTTTGGCCCTGCCCGTGGCGCTGCTCCTCAAGGGGCCGTTCCAACAGGGTGGGCCTGGTCCAGCCTCCTTGCCTGTTCACAGGCCTGTCTTCCCCACAGGCCTCCACCACCAGCCCATCGTCGTTCGCCACCAAGCCAGGAGTGCTGCACCCCCCAACGGCCCCCCTCGGGCTCCAGGCCCCCACTAAGAAACACCGAAGGCAGAAGCACTTCAGCTCTCCAACCTGTGGACGTGGAGCCCTGGAGCTGGCCAAGGGTACAGCGCCGAGGTCTGCTGCTCTCCACCCAGTGTCCACCCCAGCTCGCAGAGCTGCACGTGCCTGACGCCCCTGGGAGCCCTGGGTCTTCCCGGGGCCTGGCACTTTCCTGCTCCCTCCAGGACTGCACTTTGGCCCCAGGGTCTTCAGTTTCATTGCCTGACAGAAAGGTCACTAAGGGTCAGCTCGGAGCTGGGAAAAAGCATTTCTAGCTTTAGCCCTATACAGGGGCCCACAGCCTCCTCTGTCACTAGGCCAAAGGGACAAGTGGAGAAAGCAGATATCCCTTCTTTTTTTTTTTCTCTTCCTTTTTGCAGGCCCATGGTCAGCTGTGGTCTGGAAGTATCCAGACTCAGGGGGCCCTAGGACCCTACCAGTCTCAGATCCTCTAAGCCTGGTCCCCACTCAGCTGTGCCCCGGTGATAAGGGTAAAGGAGAGCTACCACGCTTACTGCCGTTAGCCCCTTCCACTCTAGGCGGATTCTGTTTCTGGTGGGGTGGGCACAAGGGGAGAGGTTCTCCCTGGATCGCTAGAGAAAGGGTGTGCCATCAGCACCCTCACCCCCTTTCCACAAGGGTTTTTTGGCAGGGGACAGGGGCATGGTAGCCTTAGCGGACTGTCTTCTCAGTCTCCTGCCAGTTTCTCCTCAGCCCCTACAGGGGAACACAGGGACCCACTTCTTTCTGTACATGTACCACCTCCCTTCTCTCGTGTATATAAATCCCAGACCTTCCTTTTCCCAACAAAGGCTTGAAGCACCAGGCCTGACTCTGTCTCCTCTTTGTGTGTGTTGGGGTGGGGGAGCCTTAGGGTGCCCATTTAGCCTGACCTGACCAAAGGGACAGAAGGGAGGCCACATGGAGTTGCCGTCTGCTTGGGGGAAGTGAGTGCAGAAGCCTGGGGAAGGGGAACCAGGCTGGGTGGGCTCCAACCACACAAAGGCAGGCAGGTCTGCTACGAAACACTAGTGCTCTCTGCTGGCCACACATGCACCTGCCCAGTCCCCAGCGTGCCCTAGCAGCATAAGGCGAAGATAAAAGAGCCACTGGCCATGTTATAAATATTATTTAAAAAACAAAAACAAAACAAAACAAAACACACATACACTGGGTCCCAGAGCTGAAGGAAGGAGTGGTGGAGCCCGAGAGCCCAGGCAGGCAGGAGCAGGCACTGATGCTAGAGGGTAAGGACCCCGCCTGTCACCAACCTGTCATTCTTCCCTAGAGGCCCCTTCTCACATTTTCTCTCCTGGCCCCACCCGTTCCACATGGCATCCCAATCTCTGGTCTGGGGCTGAGGGCAAGGACTGCACTAGTTGCCTGGGAAGCAGAGGACCCTGAAACACCACGAGCACCCTGGGGAGGTGCCAGCCGTGGCGTGCCGGGGGTGGGGCTACTTGAGGAAAAGTGGACACAGACCAGACTAAGAAAGGAGTCTAGTGTGGACAGTGAGGGTGACCTAGGATCCATGGCCTCACACACCCGAGGCAGAGCGGCACGTCGGGTCACTGGTGGTCATCCAGCTGCTGCAGGAGTGTCCGCCGCCGCCTTTCCAGCTCACCCTCGCTCAGCTCACTTTCTGACGTGTCCCAGCCCGTCTGAAAGAGCAAAGGCAAAGCTCACCCACAGCCTCCCCTGAGGGCCACGGAGGCCTGCGGAGTGTGCTGACTGGGCTGGGGTCAGGTGCCTGCCTCTCACCTTCTCCTTCTTGATTCCAAAACCCGGGGAGCGGTTAGGGAGTTCTGCCCGCCGCAGCTCCCTGTCCTTGTCCTGTTCTGGTTCTTTCTCATCACCCTCCTTGCCAGCTTTCTCCTCAGGGTCTGTCTCGCTCTCAGGACTGTTCTGTAAGAGCCCAGAGCCCGCCTGCTCAGTTCCTGTGAAGGGCAGCCCGGGAGGCAGCCGAAGAGCTCTCTCAACATAGCAGGGCCCTGGGTAGAAGTCCCTTCTCTACGCACCGACTTGTGTCTTCTCTTCTTAGTTTTCTTTTTTGGTTTCTTGGCTTTCCGAAGGCCATGATCTGGAGATAGAAAATGCCCACTAAGTCCCATGGGAGGAGGAGCGGGGACCTCATTCCTTTCTCTGCCATAGTCCTCGTTCTTTAGACAGGGAGCTAGCTGAGGAAGTTTCTGTCAGTGCAGGTTTTCCTTCCTTCTCCCAGTTCCTGCTGAGACAGGGCGGGGAAGTTCTCCCAGTTCGATGGGGGCAGACCTCCCGATCCACTTCACCCTCAGGGCACTGTTTCCTCTCATCTGAGCCAACCGCTCCAACTCCCAAGAGCTCACCTGATCCAAGGAGAAGGCGAGAAGATGGGGAGCCCCGTCCTCCAAGGGCAGCACCCCCACTTTCAACCGAATCAAGTGAGGAAGAGGGCTCAGAGCCTGACTCTGAGGGATTCCGCCTTCTCCGCTTGGGAGGTCGGAGAGACGGTGGGGGCAGCTCCTCCTCTTCCGACTCCGAGCCCTGGGCAGATCAGCACATACATGTCAGCATACAGGTTCTCTGGCCTCCAGAAGCCCTCAAGTCTGGGAACTGGGGACAGAGAGGAGGATCCAGGGCCAAAGGAATTTTCCAATCACGCTCCGAGGGGAGGTGGTAAGGGGAAAGAAACAAGCAAAGTGGTTTTCTATTTCCCCAAGACAATCCAGCCTTCCCCCCTCCATACCCTTTCTGCCCACCAACTCACTGAGGGCGAGTGGGAACGCTTCCGATGGTGCTTCTTGCCCTTTCTGCTATGTTTTCGGCCTTTGGTGTGGAGGTGCTGGCATTCAGTCTGGTAGAGGCAGAGGGAGAGTTGAGGAAGGCCCCAAGGCTAGCCACAGGAAGCACCCTGCACCCGAAAATCTGGTTTTGCCTCCTCTCAAGTGAGGGCCTTGGGCCTCTCCAGACCACCACCAGACCTCAGGGCAAGGAGAGCCCCACGGGGAGGCAGCCACTAGGGTTTCTGTTGAGCCAGTCTGGGTGAAATTCATGAGCCTAGCACAGATGCAGAGGGTCAGAAGCTCTGCCTCACCTCCAGTACCTGCAGGAACTCGCGGAAGAGCCGGATCCGCTCCGACTCCAGGGTGATCTGCTCAAAGGCTGAGTCGCACACAAAGCGCTCACGGACCTTGAACAGGAGAGCACTGCTGATGAGACCAGCCCCAGCAAGGCACGGACACCGCCAGGAGCATAGGGCAGGGCTGGGGCAGAGGAAGGAAGGGGGCCAAAGCTGGCCGCAAGCTGTGCTACGACTGGGGTGGACCCCCAGTGGTGGAGAAGCACCGCTGCCCTCAAGACCGAGGGGATGGTGTCTGGTGCCAGGCTGCAGCCCTGACCTCTTCCCAGGCAGTGCCCAGCTCCAGGGCGGGCACAGCCTGTCTCAGCATGCTTCGGAAGGCAGCTTCCCTGCGCCGCATCCTTCGCGCCTCCTCCTTCTCCCGTTCTCTCTCCCGTGCCTCTGCCTTCTCCAGCAGCTGAGGGCAGAAAGGGAGGCAGAGCAGGGTCACCTGGGGGAGGGGGGTGCCCAGGAGGCCCCACTCAGACACACTGCAGGACATGGGAAGCTGGGGCCTGGGGGGTCTTGCCACCACCCCTTGAACACAGCAGGGGGTAGGTACACTCACACCTGGGCAGTGAGTGAGAAGGGACGGAACAAGACACAGGATGAGTTTGAGAACTGAGCCCTAGCTGCATCCCTGCCCCGCCCAGCCCCTCACACTATTGAAGGTCAGCTTGATGTTGCCTGCGTCCAGCGCAGCAGCCCTCTTGTCAAAGCTTATGACGTGGGCGAAGTCCTCAAAGGCTGTGTTCACCTCCACGCAGAAGCCCCGGTCCTGTGGGCAGAGTGGCGCATGAAGCAGGGGCCGCCCTGGGCCCAAAGCCTGAAGCTGGCCTCCGGGGCAGGACTACAGGGTAGGATGGTCAAGAAGTGCCCCGGCCCCCAGAAGAGACCCAAAGGACTCAGATGCACTCCTGAAACCAGGCTGTCCAAGTCCTCACCATCTGATGCCTAGGCCTCCCACGCCTGCCCTTGGTCTGGACGTCACAGGGAATGGAGGAGGGCACTGGATCACATGGGGAGGGGGAGCAGGGTGTGTGTGGGTGCTGTGTCTGCTGACAGATGCCTGAGTTTCTCACAAGTAATTCTTTGTTCCTTTGGCTTAAGGCTGGGTCCCAGTTGGGCCCTCCTGCTGCTCAGTAGCTTCCTTGCATTCTGTCAACATCTGCTGGTTCCATCCCTTGGCTTATTTCTTGGGTGCTTACTAGGCTGCCAGGTACTGTGCTTAGTCCTTCACACACCTTATCTCTTTTAATCCTCAGTATCAAAATTTAAGCACGGGTCCTGGCCTCCTAATTTTATGTGGAAGGAGAAACCAAGGTTTAGAGAAACTAGAGCGCTTGCCCATGGTCTCACAGCTACCAGGTGGTCGACTGAGATCTCTTCTCCAGGTCCTTGTAACACCAAAGCCCACAGTTTGAAGCACTGCAACCACAGAGATCACTCAGTCCTCGGGGGAGTTCGAGGCATCAGGTGTGCAACTCCAGAACACTTAAAAATATCTCCCCTTCTCGAAGCACCCTGGGCCAAGCTCCAAGCTTCTCATCTACGCCTCCCAACACAATAAAGCAGAGGCTTCGGAGAAGTAGCTCACTGGGCCCAAGTCAACCTGGAGTTTGAGTCAGTGGGGGCACAGGCCCAGTTACTTTCCCCTCCCTCCACACAGCATGAACTTGCTCTGGCCTGGCGCCCATGACAGAGTGCGCTCTTCTTGTCTATTTCGAGAGCATTTCCTCAACCCACACTCCAGCCCTTCTCAAACAGCCCAATTTCTCTCAGGGCAGTGAAATCTTCAATCCTACCTCTCCACTGGCTGCTTCCCTCCTCATACCTCGCCTTTCTACCCTGCTCTCACCTTCTTCAACCTAACAACCTGTGCTGCTTTCCCTTTGGTGCAAAATCTTTAAATGCAGCACAAAGGAAAACAAATCAACCCTTAGTGAGCCTGCTGTAAGCCAAGCACTTTACAAATATTAGCACTTCCCACAACCATGCACATAAATTATCCATACTCTACAGAGGAGGAAACTGAGGCTCAGACTTGATATGACTTGCAGAGGTTTCGGCCAGGAGTTACCTGACTCCAGGGTCTGTGCTATACCCACTCTACCCTCCTTATAGACACGACTTTCCTGGAAGTGCGCATGCCCTCAGAGACAACCTCCAAGGGCCCCTTCTTGGGCTTCACTTGACTGGTCCTGGCACGTGCACTGCTCCCTTCAACAAATACCCTTTTGTCTCTCCGACCTCTGTTACTGCCTCTCTTGCCTGTGCCTGCTCCCTGAGAACACCACTTGGGTCTTTTCAATCTACACTGTCCCTAGTAATCTCAGCCCTTACCTCCCTCCTATTTTCAGACCTATAATAAACTGGATATTTCATAGAAACTTCAAATTCAGCAGACCCCAAAAGAATTCATTCCCTATGAGCCACCCCTCTCGACTTTTCAGTGTCACCAGTCTTCAAAAACTGTCCTCCCACCACCTCTTGTCACTGTGATTTTTCAGTATCCCAAGGCTTCAAACCCTGTCCATCTACCACCTATCCCTATGGACACGGGCACTCAGTCTGAGAGGTGCTATTTTACATTCCTATCCCATGGCTCTTCCAAGACATCCTCTAACCATATCGGTCCCTGGCTCCCCATTCCTTACAAGATAAAAACCCAAACTTCTTATTTTAGCATTCAAGGTAATTTATACCTAGGGCTCTTCCAGAGAAACAGGAAGCCACAGGACAATACAGCATGTCTTACCTAATGGTAAGGACTTTAAAAACATTAACAGAGAAACAACAGGGTATGAAGATGCAACACCTGAATCTGTACAGTGAAACACAGGACTTCAAAGAAATGTTGTGTGTGCAGTGGCCCATTCCTAGCTTTATTCTCAGACCCCTCTTGCCCCAGGTACTGAGTTACTGCCCTTGGTAATTAGGTGTACGTTAATGGAAAATCCTCCATTTTTCAGATGAGAAAACTGAGGCTCAGAAAAGTTAAATAGTGTGCCAAAGGTCACACAACTAGTAAGTGGTTAAGCTGGACTTGCGTCCCAGGCAGTCTGCCTCCACAGCACTGCTCCTAACTGCTGGGCGTACTGCCTCCTCAGGGCCTCTGCACGTTCTTCACTTCCACCAAGAAATATGCTTTCTCTTTGTTTTTTCCTTCTGAAACACAAGGCTCTCTCAGTGCAGCAATCCCTTTTCCACCTTTGATGGACACAGACATTGAGAACTCTCTCTCCAGTGTTAAGACAAGCAAGGTGCCTGCTCCGTGGTAAGGGGTAGCTGAACCTGCTGCCATGCCAGACAGGTGGCGGGAGTGTGAACTTAAGGATGGCATGCCCCTTCTAAATCGCAGCCTAAGGCCCCTGAATGCCCTCCAAACCAGCCCAGTGCTACTAGATAAGCTGTATTTTTAAGAGAACTTGAAGACCCTGATTTTCCTATACAATCTCCTAATTTAAAAATGTTAGCAATAAAGTTGAAATGTTTTTAAAATACTGTACAGGCCAGAAGGAGTATCTGTGAGCTACCAGCTTACAATCAGCTGTGCCCCTTGCTGCTCAGACCTGCCATGCCCTTCCTACTCCCCTGCCTCTGCTCCTGTAATACCCCATACCCAGGACTATTCGCCTCCTCCACCTGCTTGTTCTTAAAGGCGTACTGCAATGTCAATTTTGTTGATTCTCATCTCTAATAGCACTTGCCCCTCTCTATAACCGGTGTCATGTTTATCTTCCTATTAGGCCATCAGCTCTTTATGGATAGAAACTGCATCTTCCTTATTTCTGTGTCCTCCAGTGCAGTCAGGGATAAACAGTAGATCTCTGCTGAATGGAGCTATGCTGCCCCTGCAAAACAGGACTTATCATGGAGTCCTGTCCAGAGAGGCACCCTGCACCCAGTCTGCATCCATACATAATCCTGGGCCTCCCTCACCTTAAGGATGTCCTTAATGATCTTCTTCTCATCATGGAATCGTGCCTTCAACTCCTCCACATAGAACTTGAACAAGTCCAGAGGGGTGGAGCCTGCAGGGGGAGGGAGGGAGGGGGGGCCTGGCGGGCGGCAGCTTTCCGAGGCCAGGGGGAGGGATCGAGGACAGGACGAGGGAGTGGGGGTGCAGAGAGGCTGGCAGGGCAGGAAGCCAGGCCAGAGAAGGGGACGCCTGGCTGCCTTACCCGGCTGGCCCAGCATGTTGGCAAAGCGGACATCAGTGCTGACCGCTGGGTACAGCTCCATCCAGGTGGACATAGAGTGCAGCTGCCCTGTCTCGTGCAGCTCGTCCAGGAAGGTCTGAGCAGGGAGAGGCCAATTATAGGGACAGTAAGACAAGGAGACAAGCTGAGGCAGAGACTGGAGAGCAAGAAGAGGGATGGGAGGGAGAGGCCAGGACAATTCAGCCTGAGGAAATGCAGGCAAAGGAGGCAGAGATGAAGAGATACAGATGGAGAGGCAGAGAGCAGTGAAAATGGAGAGAATGTAAATACAGAGAGGGACAGACTCCAAAATGACAGGGAGCCGGCTGGAAGTCAGAGAAATAGGAACTTGTATGCAGCATGTCCTTCCCATGGTTTGCTCTCAGCTTCCCAAGGTGTTAGAGCTAAGGAACCCCCACTGCCACCATCTCCAAGCTGTGGGACAAGCAAGCTCTGCCTATCTGGCTCCCCACCAAAGGGAAATGAACTTGGCCAAGAGGCTAAGCTGTGCATTTAGGGTGCTCTCTGCTGGCAGTTTCTGGGTGGTGCATACATCTAGTCTCCCTAGAGGAGCATGGCCCTGAGTTGAGGGAACACAGAAGGTCATGATCCCAGGGTCCTGGGATCGAGCCCTGCATCTGGCTCCCTGCTCAGCAGAAAGTCTGCTTCGCTCTCCCCCTGCTCATGTATGCACTCTGTGTCTCTTTCTCTGCCTCTCAAATAAATAAATAATATCTTAAAAAAAAAAAAAAAAAAAAGGAACAGAGCGGCCTCGTGGACAGGGCAAGGGGACATAGGACAGGAACAGACTAAACAGCAGGCCTAGCTGAGAAGAGGCAGGGCACGGGCAAAGAGGTTATGGGCCAGGCCGGAGCTGAGTGCCTATCCAGCAGACGGCAAAGATACCTGAAAGGCCTCCCGGTTCTTGCGTTGCTGACGCCGCTCCCGAAGGCGGGCCCGCTCCCGCTCCTCCTCCTCCTCCCTCTCCAAAGCTCGGATGTGCTCCTCAAAGCAAATCAGTGCATCTTCCTTGTCCATGTCTAAGCACAGGGAGGAGACTGAGCAGGCACTGCACCAGTGGGACACCCTCACCGACCCCAGCACTCACCCTCCCACCATGTGTTCGAGGGTGCTGCCTCAGTAGGTGCCGGGGCCACCCACGATGGTGGGGCAAGGGGAGCAGAAACCTCTGTGGGAGAGGAGACTGGAAGGGTGGTTCTAGAGGAGGGTTCATTAAGGTATGAGAAGAGAATTAGCAAGTATTCAGCTCTTGTAAATTCAGTTACTAGAAGGAATCATAGGAAAACAGTAATCTCTGGATCTGAGGTTTTATGTTTTATGGAACTGGGAATCGATCAGGCTTTAACAGAAGGTCAGTTTCTGATCCTGCCAGTGACTGCCAGGCCAACAACAGCTTCATCGTAACATGTGACCAGCTGAGGCCAACAGCACCAAGACAACTTAAGACCATATCACAGGAGTTGGAAAAGTCATCCTCCTCTGGTCTTCTGACACCTATCCTAGAGCTCTTCCTCCAAGGACACACAATGTCCAGGTCATCAGGGGACCCCAAAGGGAGGAACGGGGTGTCCCAAGCATTCTAGCATCTCCAGACTCTGGAGTAATATAGGGACAGAGTGAATGCTGAGGACCCCTGGATGTCCACGAGGGCAGGAAGTGCAGGGTAGCAGTAGAAGGTAGGCTCTGGGGTCCCGGGTTAGTGAGGAAAGGGGAAGGAACAGGCGGGAGTGGAGAACCAGGCTTACTCTGCAGCTGGTGATCCTGAGCAAAGCTGGGGTTATCCATGAGGTACTGCTGGGCCTGGGACCATGTCGTTTGGAAGTTGACACTACTCATCCCATCCAGGATGCTCTTCAGGGCCTGGATGTTGCGGCGCCGGAGTTGCTTGGCCTGTTCCTGGGGAGCCACAGTGCCAGGGTCAGGGTGAGGTAGGGCGAGTCAGAGCTACTCAACTGGGCCTGGGCCAGGGAGCACTTGGGGAAAGGCAGGCAGCTAGGGAACCCTAGAGGACCATACTCAAGACCTTCACATCCCTGCAAAGAGGAAGGGGCACGGGTTATAGACCAACCCCTCGCAGATGCCTCCTGCCCTCCCACACCCAGGGTGTCGGCCCCGAGCAGGAGTGGGGGCACATGCTGGTGCCACACTAGCTTCCGAAGAAGGAGCTGAGACCCTGACGCAGCACAGAAATGAATGGCCGGGCTCCACAAGGATGCAAAGACACAAAAAGCCTTAAGTAAGATAGGCTGACGGATCTAGCCAGTGACTGTTACCTTTTCCTTCTTGGCCAGGAAGAAGAGGACATCATCATAAACCTCTTTTCGATCCCTCTCAGGGACCACAGCCCATACCTCCAGCTCCCCAAAGGTCTGTTCTGCCCGCCTGTGGAGCATATGGGCCGTGGGGTAGGTAGGCAGGGGACAGGGACCCTGGATCCATGTGTTCTCAGGGTTCCCAGACCCCAGCCCAGCCCGGCCCCCTGACCGGTAGCGGGTGGTAGAGGTCATGCGTTCGTGCTGCTCCAGGAAATGCTGCAAGGTCTGCTTGGCCTCCTTGGCCCTTAGCCGGGCCTCTTCCTTCTCCTCCTTCTCCCGCTGCGCCTTGTAGGCATTGAATGCCTGCTTTTTCTCACTCAGTTTGGGCAAGGCACTGGGGTGGAGAGGGTGGGGACAGACGAGTCACCCTGCACAGCCCACCAAGCAGGGTCACGGCACACAGAACTGAGGGGTCCATGCATGGGCACAGCAGGCTGCAGGGAGGCAAGGCAGGTCTCTGGGATGAGGGGAAGGATGGGAGGCAGTGAGGGGAAGATGGGGCTCTGAGACACTAACACTGAGCCCTTTTGCTCTGGAGTTCTCAAGGTGCATTCAGACCTCCACCCTATCCAGCCCCCTCACCCCAATTAATTCAATTCGAATCAATTCAATTCAACAAGCATTTATTGAGTGTCTTATGTCAGATACCTTTCCCCTCCTCCTCCTGGAGGCCCTCCAGTTTCTTTCCCCTGCGCCCTTGCCCTTCTATTACTCTCCTGACTCAGGCCCTCTTGGGGCCAGAGTGTTAAGCTGGGGCTTCTCAGGGAGGCCTTGGCCCAGGTGCTCACAAACACAGTCTGGAGGGCCTGGCTCCCTCTGCCCAGGCCTACCTGTAACGGGGGTCGGTGACCACCATCTTCATGGCCTGTTCCCACGAGGCATTGGAGGGGACAGCCTAGAATGGAGCAGGCAGGGGTCACGGGGCCTGCCCACCTCCAGCCCCGTCCAGGCCTACCTTGGGAGCCCTACCCGCGCACCTTGTCCCTCAGCAGCTCCTTGAAGGCCTGTTTTGCCTTCTCTCGGTTGCTCCAACTGAGGCCAGACCTCTCTGGTTCTGGCTTTGATTCCTCTTCCTCCTGCTGTGGCGGCTGATGCTGTCCAGCAGCACTGGGGGGCAAAGGGGACTCAGCCACAGCATCTCCCAGGCCCCACGGCTTTCAGTGCCCTCTGCGGTCAGGAATATAACCTGGTTCCCCCAAGCAGCCCCGTTCTGCCCTCCAGAGGTTGTGCCCAGATCTTCACACCCTTCCCAAAAGGCCTGGCAGAAGTCAAGGGTTGAACTAGGCTGGGAACTTGAAGCTAGCACCTGGAATGCCTTGGGGGATAGGGGGAGCCCTCACCTGCTGGGGCCCTCCTCCGGCTGCTGCAGAAACCCCTGCTCCACAGGCTGGGCAGCCTCTGACATATCACAATCTTCACTCCCACCTGGCTCAGGCTCTAGAAGGCCCAAGGGCAGAGGGGTGGGACCAGGCGGCACAGGCGGGGGCTCAGGCTGGGGCTGAGGTGGCTGTGGCTGTAAGATCTGGGGCTGTTGCTGCTGTTTCCTGCAGGTGATCCAGAAGAGCAATGTCCAGGAGCGGAGCAGAGAGAGAAGGACAGTCAGGGGCCAGCTGGTCTCTCTATCCTGCGAAGGACTGGGGCCAGAGCAGGCCACTGCGCGTGGAAACTGAGGGCTGGCTCTTCCACAGGTGGGGGATCACAGAGAGAGGCTCCACTCCCACCCCTCTGGTGGCCCCAAGTACCCGGGGATAGGTGGGCAAATCACTCACCCTGCAGCCTCTTGTTTGACTAGAGCTGCAATGGGAAAAAGATAACATGGTCACAGGGTGGCAAGGGCCATCCCGCAGAACCGCAGCCCGGGCCCCAACCCCTCCTCACCCTCCAGGTCATCCAGGTCCTTGGGCCGGGTCCAACGAGACTCCTTACTCTGGTTGTTATAGTAGTAAGGTTTGCCCGTGTCTGACTTGTACTCTTTCCAGGGACACTGGGATAGCAGCAACTGCAAGAGGATGGGTCAGAGGATATCAGAGGGCTGGGCATGCCCCCTAGCTACAGTCGGGGGAGCTAAGAGGATCCTGTGAGTAGGGAGTTTTTAGCTACCACTTGGCCTGGCTCAACATGGGGGATGACAGACTTCCTGAGAGCCTAGGGAGGCTGGGGCAATGATCAGGGATCTTGGGATCAGAGGAACCATGTGTATGGTTAAAGACTCAGGGGAGGTCAAGGACTTGGAAGGGTCAGGGAAGCTGAAAGGAAGGGCTAGAAAGCCCCGCTCAGGACCTCTGCCTTTGACTTGAGCACGCTGGGCTTCTCCCACACGGACTGCTTGTCGTCAGCATTGTAGTAGTAGATGCGCCCATCAGGGGCCACATGCTCACTCCACAGGGCCCTCTGGGAGGGGAAAGGGCACAGAATGGTGGTCAAGGCCCCATCCCCAAAGCTCTTCCTCCTTACCCCAAGGATTTAACCATCAGCACCTCCAACTTTCAGCTTTTCTACCCAAAGACCCTGTGCTGGAAGAACTCACCGGAGGGCCTGTCCCAGCCACAGCAGCTAGAAAAGAAACCAAGGGAAATATTAAGTCCTTGCCCTGACCCCCATCTTATCCCACCTATTCCTCCCCTACTCCATCCCCGGTAATATCCCCTGGGCCCATCAATATCCCAGTCACCCTGGCATCCCAACAGGCATGATCCAGGGTGGGCTCTAGTCCATGGTACCCTCTCCCCTGAACCCCCCAACCTCCGAGCCTGGGGGGAGCAGACCCCCCAGAAGACTCACAGCTGGCTGTGTCCGCACCTGGAGCCGTCTGCCGAAGAAAGAGGGGGAAGGGTTGGGGCCAAGCCCAGTGGCCCCCAGGACCGAGGCCATGGGGGAATGAAGAAGCAGGCCAGGCCAGGATCCATGTGTCCTGCTCCCAGGGACCCCTGCTCCCTAACAGGCATCCCCCACCCTCTGGGGCCATGGCTGTAGGATCCTAGGGGGACCCGCACAGCAGCTCTTTTCTTTGTTTTCCTCAAATGAGAGTATGTTGTTTATTCAACTTCCGAGGCCCCTCTTCCACAGAGGATGCCAACCGCTGCTCCCTACCCAGACTCCACTACACTGAGCAATGGCACCAGAAGGTTCAGTAAGATCCCCCGGTATGGCTGCTTCTACTAGAGACAAAGAAGATGTGAGGGGGAACGACTGTATTCAAGTGTCCATGGTGCTAGCTCCGTGAGGGTAAGCAGTATCAGCCATGAATGTGTTCCTTCAAGGAGCTGGGCCCAGTGAGGAGTAACAAGAGAGTAACAAGCCTTTGGGGGTGAGTGAGAAACTAGAAGAGCAGAGTATGTGGCTAGAGAGGAGGACTGGAGTGTGGGGAGTGCCGCTGGGACCGGGAAAGAACTGCTGAGAAGAGGGAGAGGATGGAGGCCATAGCCCTTCCTCCAAGTTAGACCCGCAGGGCTGCGGGGCAGGGCCTGCTTCCTGCCAACCCCCCGTGCTTACCGCGGCAGTGACAGGCACCGCTGGCATCAGCATTCCTGGCATCATGGGAGGTACCATCCCTGGTATCTAGGGAGAAAAAGAAGACAAAAAGCAACTACCGAGGTGAGGGCAGACACAGGCAAGGCAGGCTCCTGAAAGATCCCCTTTGGGGCCATGACGTTCACATGCCCACCCCCACCCCCCCACAGTTCCCAGGTTCTGGGCTCTCAGCCCAGCCAGAGTTTTCTCCCGTCACTCAGCACACAAACCACACGGGTCTAGCCAAAGCTCCCTCCCTTCTCTCCCTACTTCCTGAAGTCCAGATGCCCCTTCTCACTTCCACCCCCCGCCGGACTCACAGGGCTTTCTGAGGCACTGGTACAGGAGTGAGGATTACCTGCGTGAGTGGTGGTGGCGCCCCCATTGGTGGAAGCATTGGGGGCATGATGCCAGGTGGCATCGGGGGGATGGCTGGTGGTCTCTGACTCATAGGGGGTAGTCCCATCGGAGGAAAGGGTGGGGGGATTCCTGGAGGGGGCATCTGGAAATGAGGAAAGGAAGGGACACTGAGCAGAGAAGACACTGCCTTGGACTGGTCAGGGAATATCCACTTGTCTCCCACCCTTCTTGACCCCTCCCACCCCCCAGCTCTGAGGCAATTCCAAGGCTTTAATTTGAGAAGCACAAAGCATGAAACTGCCTGCTCCTCACCACTGAGGAAGACTGAAAACTGGGGGGTTAGGCAGGTGGGGGTGGTCTTCTGGGTCTAACAGACAAGCACACAGCTTCTTCAGAGGTAGGGAAGGGAGAGGGAAACGTCTAACTGCCACCAGACTGTGGCTGGAAGGCTCCATCTCTTGAGCAACTCTCCCCCAAAGAGGCCTCTCAGAGGCAGGGCCAGAAGGCAGGATTCCAGGTACCCAGGTCCCTCAGTACCCTGCCTCCCATCCCTTTTTCTCCAGCTTGATGACCACCAGCTGCTACTTCAGCCTGACTTCTGTGGCACGTTGAAAGAACAGAAAAGGAGTAGTGAAAAGAGAAAGGCAGCCCCACCACGCCCTTAAACTAACAGGGTCTTTTCCCTTTCATTTCTCTTACCCCAGCCCCAATGTGTCCTAAGGACAAAAAGACAAACGGGGAGCTGTCAACTTTAGGACCTTTAGGACGGGGAGCTTAACAGTCCTCCCACCCCCATGCCCAAGCAACACCACCCCTTTTCCAAGGGCAGCAGGGGAGGCAGGACATTAAACCGTGCTGGCAATGCAGCAGTGCTAGGGACCAGGGAGATGGGGGTACAGGCTGGAAAAGCCAAGCCCAGGGGAAGACATAAAACTTACGAAGGGTGGTGGCATCATGGGGGGCCCCGGTGGGAAGGGGGCAGGCGCTGCTGGGGGCCGGGGACCAGAATCGGGAACCGACTGTTGAGGGAGAGAAAAGTCATAGGACCCAGGATGGGCAAAGAGATGGGCTTTCGCAGAAGGGAAGCAGAGCAGTGAGGATGAAAAAGGAGCGCAAAGTTCAGAGGAAGGATCTCCTGGCCCAGTTTCCTGCCCACGCCCAGCTCCGAGCCCTGGCTAAGTCTGCTCTCTTCCACCAGCCAAGAGCCTGCCCGCTAGGGCCCTTCCACATGGTCTTTATTGCGCCAGAGCCCCAGAACAGATAGGGACGGCTGTCCTACAGACGCAGTCTGGCTCCTTCCGAGGCTCTGCATCCATTCTCTCACCTGCGGGCAAGGCTGGGCCTCCCTCAAGCCTTAAACACAGGTCCGTCGTTCCCAAAGTAGCCAGGGAGGAAGTGACCTCCTTTCCTATCCCCATCCCTGAATTCACTGTTAGATTCAACCCGAAAGCCCTCTAAACCCAGTCACCACACCTTAAAGCACTAGCCTCCCTCTTTCTTCACTGCAAGCACCCCCTCAACTGGCTTCTTTACTCCCTTGCTCACTCTAACACCTCCCACTCCCCATCACCCCTTCTCTACAGCTTTACCGCCTTCCCCTAGAGACCCCGACTGCCTCTTCCTGTGGCTAAGACTTTGAGCAGCCTAGTCTCCCTGTCCACCTACTAGCTCCCACATCCCATCCTGCAGTTGTTGGCTTAAATACCACTTGCTCCCAAGGGCCTTCTCAACCGTTGAATTGATTCTCTATCTGATGCCCTTCTTAGTTTCCTGGTGTATAGTTTCTTGATTATTACATTTCCCCTTACCAACACATAATAACGTTCCATGAGAACAGGGATATGTCGACTTATTGAAAGCTGGACTCCTGGTACCTGCCCCAGTTTCTGGCACATAATGGGTACTCAATAAATACTGAATGAATGCAAGAAGGGACAAATGAAGGACCAAACACTCCCAATTCTAAAACTTCATCCTATAGCTATAGCCAAATTCATCTTATAGATATGGCCAAAATGATGTGCATACAACATTTCCATTCCAGCATTATTCATAAAAACAGAAGACTGGCATCAACCTAAATAGCAGTCACTAAATAACTATGAAATTATACACAAACATAAAATGGAATACTATGCAGTCATGAAAAAGAATGAAGGCGTTCATTGTCTTGACAGGAACAATCTCTAAGATCCACTAATAAGTGGGAAAAAATGCCAAGTGCAGCAAAGTGCGATCAGTTTGAAAACTGGAGAGAAAAGATGGCATACATAAAAGAAATCAGCAGGAGGGGACTGAGGCGGGAAGGGAACCTTCTCACTGTACGTATGCCCTTTTGTAACTCTGGACTATGCATCCACGTGATCACGTTACCCATTCAAAAAAAAAAATCTTTTCGAGTGAAGTGAGGCTTGGACATGCAGTTAAAAGGCCCTGTCCTTCCTCCTTCCACCTGACGGTCAGAGGGTGTCAGGGAGGAGTTTTAGGGAAAGGTGGTAGCTGGCTGAAGAGGAACCACCTTCCTCATGCCCAACTTCCCTACTTCTATGACCCCTATGCTGAGAAGGCCTGGCACTGAAAGATGCTTTCTAATCTCTACCTCCTGGAGTATCTGTCCTTCTTCTTTTCCCACCCATCTTGTCCTAAGGAGAGAAGGGTAAGCCACACACTCCACCTGGAATCACTTTTCTCAATGTTCAGCTACTCTCACCCTGTGTTCAGACCTGCTCCCGCCTGAGACTGTCTTTAGCACTGGAAGTTAGAAATTAATCAGTGTGGGAGAAAATCCAATTCTCTGTGCCACACCTGCCCACCTCAAGCTGCCTTAGGATCCTCTCTGACCTCCTAGATGCTACGTAACCATCTCTGGGTCCTACCAGGCTCCAAAGTTGCCCATCTGAGATTGGCATCACCATCCATACAGCTGTCTTAGAAAGTGGTCATTCTCCACACCTCCTTCTTGTCAATACGCACACATTTCGTCCACTTCTCTCCATTTCCAACTCTGCCCACCTTCCTCGTTTTCATTTAACCTTCTGTAGTCGTCTCCCCACATCCACAAGCTCATCAAAATGCATCTCCAATCATGATACTCCCAGCTTAAAATTCTTTGATGGCTCCCACTGTTCTTTAGGATAGAAACCAAAACTCCTCCCCAAAGCCTGAAAGACTATGGGAGGTTCATTTCCCAACTGCCTGGCCTCACCCATGAGCTCATGGGTCTGTGCTCCGGGCACATTCACCATCTCTCAGTTCCCCTACATCAGGCCCGCATCTTTGCCCAGCACAACTTCCTGTCGACTCCACGCATCTAGCCTACAAGTCTCACATCTACTAGGCATCGCTTCTTCATGAAAGGCTTCCTTCGAGGCCAGTGGTCTAGGCTTAAGTCCGAGCCCTCTTTTATAGGCTCCTGTACCATACACCCTTCCCTTTAGCTACTACCCACTAGAAGTTTACAGTTACTTCCACAGTGCTGACTACCCCATTATGTGGCTACTAACAAAAAAACAAACGCCACCACTTAAATTACGAGACTCCATTGATTTTAGGATGTCTTGACAAGAAATGTTAAAATGTGAGTCTTAGCATCAATGAAATCTGCTGCCCCCCTTAGATCTCACATTTAAAGGGGCAGGGACTTGGCCTGTATTGGCTCACCCTGATCTCCTGTCCCCACTGTTATCTTCCTCACTGCTGTTGAGTGGAACACAGAAGGTGTTAGTATTTATTGATTTAATGGTCTTGGCAGGTCCCACAAAACACAGCCACTGGTAAGGCTTAGTAGTTATTCAGGGAACACAGAATGTCAGAGCTGGAAGGGACTCTGGCAACCACCCAAGGGAGTTTCCTTTTTCAAATTATTAGTCCCAGGCTCCACCATGGTCAGGGACAGAGCCGGGACTGGATCCAATCTGCCCTTCAGTCCTACCCCCTCGGCACAGTCCTTGCCACAGGAAGCAAGTCTGGTTTTTTTCACTCAGCATATTCCCTGCTACCCATGGGGTTAAATCAGCAAGCATCCAAACACTTCCCTGAGAACTAGTGGTGGCTCCCTATCGCTCCTACAGAACCCCACCTAACATTCAAAGCCTTTCAACAGACCCATTTACTCTTCTTGCTCAGCCTGATTTAACAACTCCCCTCCTCTCTACACAGCAATTGTTAGGTTACACCATGTGTTCCTTTTACTCTACTTTCTCTCGCTTTGCTCAAGATGATCCAATATTCACCCCCTTCAGGTTACCTTTATGATTATCCTCCACACATACACATACTCCTACTCCCTTGTTTCCCCTCAGGATAAATGCTGCACTACTTGGCACTGACGACACGCTACTCTGCGGATGTTTGCTGGGTGTTTCCTGCAGGACCACCTGTCTCCCTACTTGGGAGGAGATTTCTCCATATTGGGGGATTATGTTTTCTAAGTCTCCTCTTGAGTGTCTAGTCAGGGCCCTGCATACAAAGTGCTGTGATAGAATGCAGACTCATCCTTAACCGTATTCGATTTTTGCATACTGGAATATCCCAAAACAGGCGACTGTGTGCATGTACACCCATGTGCCCAGGTCCATCTGTATAAATTCTCTGGGTAAAGGTGGCCTGTAATGAGATGGATAGCTTGCCAGAGGCTGTCTGTATTGCTGGGGAGAGAGAACTGGAATCAAATACTGGCATGGGAAAACCTAAATAATAAAAAACTCACTGTATAGGAGTACCTCTAACTTGATATTTGTGCTGCTGAAGCAAGCATTGACCATCTTTAACTTGGAACGGAGACCCCTGGCCAGGATCCAGATGCTGGACTGTTTTGGACAATTCCCGCAGAGGACAGAGCAAAGGAATGAACATAAATTACCATGGAATTTCCACAGCCCTCCCTTCCCTGAGCTTCCCCCATGCAATGTGTATACTTTTGTTCCTCAAACACCCCTGCCCCTATCTCACTTGCTGCACTGCCTGGACAAGTGTGGGTCTCATTACACTTTGGGGCGAGACTGAACTCGTGGTGAACTAGTGATAGAAGGATATAGGAAAAGGGCTGAAAGAACAGATCCTGTGTCTTCCCTGGAACACAAACACATCTGTGGGCCGGAGAGAAAGGAAGAGACTGGTCATCTTATCGTTATGTGCTCACCTGGGCCAGTGGAAGGACACTCCCCACCCCACCCCCACCAAAGGTGCAATCAATTCTTCTCAGCCTTCACATCCAAGTGGCATCTCAGAACTAAAGATTCAGAAAAAGAACAAAAGGGGAAAAGAACAAGAATGGAGAGATGGCAGGAAGAGCAAGGAAAGAGGGCACAGCTGACAACTAATATCTATTGAGTGCTTATTACAGGCCAGATATCATGCCAAACACTCATTTAATCCTTGCAACCATTTAAAAGGTTAGTATTGTTCCCATTTTATAAATAAAAAAACTGAGGTTCAGAGGGATTAAAAAACTTGATCAAGGTTCCAAAGGATTAAATGGCAGAGGCAGGTTTGGAATCCACGCAGCCTGATCCCAAAGCCTGTGCTTTCAACTACTCCACAAAGCCATCTCCCAGCAAGGATGATGGTGCCACAGCTATTTCTCAAGAACTGATTCTCCTGTTTTCTTTTCACCCCAATCCACACACAATTCTGAAATCCTCCAGGTGATCCCAAGGATGGTCTGGTCTGACTCATTCCTTAGAGGGATTTGTGTTGGAAAAGGAAAGCTGGAAGGCACACCTCTCAGAAAGCATACCTATCATCAAAAAGAAAAACATCATGGAGGCCAAGACACTAGCTGATTCCCCTGCAGTCAACCTTGCCTTGCTGCCGGGTTTCAGCTGCCCCCAACAGTACCAGCCCATCCCTTTTCAAGACCACCCTCATCCCCACTCCTCCATACCAGCCTTAGTATATTTCTCCCTGTCCCCAAAGATATTGGCTGTCTTACTAGGAAATAGCTTCCATTGCTTCTCTCTGTCCTGCCATCTCCTCAGAGTGAAGACCTCATTCTGGTCTTCATTTTCTTGGGTTAGGTCTCTACCTCCTTGGCCACTTCCAGAGTTCTTCCATCTCTCCAACAGGATGCCAGTTCTTCCATCTCTCCTGCCCTGCAGGCTTGGTGCCTACCATCCCCCACATCCCTGGGGATTTTCTGCAACCCCGGCAAAAGGCCTTGCCTCCATCAGCCTGCTTTCCCTTGCTTCCCCACATCCTAGAACCCATTCTCCTGAACTCTTTCCTCAAGAACCACCCCATTTTGCAGCTGGAAAAGATCTGTAGTATCATTCTTAGGCATTTTCCTAGTTCTTTTTTTTAACCGATGGGACATCTGAGGCCCAAAGAAAGCTAGTGACTGGCCCAAGGTCACACAGAGTTATTAACATAGTTTGTTGATGGCAGAGCCAGGGCTGGGATCAAGGGTCCTCTGCTTTCTCATTTCTTGGGCTATCCAGGACTAGATGGGGCCTCAGGCTCTCTTTCCTCAGGAGACAATGACCCCTCCTCACCTCAGGAGACAATGC
>PITA01011348.1:0-67225 GCA_004023965.1 Spilogale gracilis | reverse complement strand
AATTGCTGAAGAAGAAAAGCAAAGCTGGGGGCATCTCATTACCTGACTTCAGGCTTTATTACAAAGCTGTGATTACCAAGACAGCATGGTACTGGCACAAAAACAGAGAAATAGACCAATGGAACAGAGTAGAGAGTCCAGATATGGACCCACAAATCTATGGGCAAATCATCTTTGACAAAGCAGGAAAAAATATCCAATGGAAAAAAGACAGTCTCTTCAATAAATGGTGCTGGGAAAATTGGACAGCTACGTATAGAAGAATGTAACTAGACCATTCTCTTACACCACACACAAAGGCAAGCTCAAAATGGATGAAAGACCTCAATGTGAGGCAGGAATCCATCAAAATCCTGGAAAAGAACACAGGCAGTAACCTCTTTGACATCGGCCACAGCAACTTCTTTCAAGACACGTCACCAAAGGCAAAGGAGACAAAAGCGAAAATGAACTTCTGGGACTTCATCAAAATAAAAAGCTTCTATACAGCAGAGAAAACAGTCAACAAAACAAAGAGGCAACCCACAGAATGGGAGAGGATATTTGCAAATGACACTACAGACAAAGGGCTGGTATCCAAGATCTATAAAGAACTACTCAAACTCAACACCCAAAAAGAAGATGAACACATCAAAAAATGGGCAAGAGACATGAAGAGGCACTTCTCCATAGAAGATATACGAATGGCTAACAGACACATGAAAAAATGTTCAGTATCACTAGCTATCAGGGAAATTCAAATCAAAACCACACTGAGATACCACCTTACACCAGTCAGAATGGCCAAAAATAACAAGTCAGGAAACAACAAGTGTTGGAGAGGCTGCGGAGAAAGGGGAACCCTCTTACACTGTTGGTGGGAATGCAAGCTGGTGCAGCCGCTTTGGAAAACAGTGTGGAAGTTCCTTAAAAAATTAAAAATAGAACTACCCTATGACCCTGCAATTGCACTACTGGGCATTACCCCAAAGACACAGATGTAGTGAAAAGAAGGGCCATATGTACCCCAATGTTCATTGCAGCAATGGCCACAATCGCCAAACTGTGGAAAGAACCAAGGTGCCCATCAACAGACGAATGGATAAAGATGTGGTACATATATATAACGGAATATTATGCCTCCATCAGAAAGGATGAATATCCAACTTTTGTAGCAACATGGACTGGATTGGAAGAGATTATGCTGAGTGAAATAAGCCAAGTAGAGAAAGTCAAGTATCACATGGTTTCACTTGCATGCGGTGCATAAGGGGTAATATGGAAGACAGTGGGAGAAGGAAAGTAAATGAGAAGTAGGGTAATTCAGGGACAGAAACAAAACAAGAGAGACTTTGGACACAGAAACAAACTGAGGGACTTGGAGGGAGGGGGTTGGGGGGATGGGAGAGTCTGGTGGTTGGTACTGAGGGCACCTATTGCATGGAGCATGGGGTGTGGAGAATGGGGAATGAATCTTGGTACACTGGAAAAAAATTTAAGTAACAATAAAAATAAATAAATTTTAAAAAACCCACTCATCGATTAGAGCAGACTGGTGGTTGCCAGTGGTGGACAGTGAGGGTGGAAAAAATGGGTGGATGGGATCAAAAAGTAAATACATACATACATACATACATACATACATACATACATACATAAAATCTTATGATGAGTAAATAAATTTTATGGTATCTTCCTGTAGGTCTATGAATTCAAGCTAGCAAAATCAGACTTTTTGAGAATAAACAAATCTGATTGGACCTTATCACCTTAGCAGTGATAATTCTTTAGCAAGAATCCAACTAAACCAAAGAATTTCAGAAACTCACAAATGTCTATTTTCTCACCTATCTACTCCTGCTTGAATATCTTAACAGTTAAACTTCTGAATTTGTGTTCACAATGCCCTTTGGGCAGCTTAACCCTTGATTTTGACCTTACTATCTTCTTTAAGGAGAGTAATGGGCTCTGTGCTGAGCTGCATCCTCCAACTTGAATCATTCCTAACTTGATTCCATGTTCCTCAGCAGATGTTACACATAATCTTTGTGGGGCATACAGTTAGCTAGCTGCCTCAGCTGCTGAGAATAACCAACTAACAATATCCTGCCTATCTATCTTTTATCATAGGATGGCAGTTATTTACTATATCTATACTATAAAATATTATATTACGATATCTACAATTCCCACCCCTCTACACACATATAGTCTACTAAACATACATCACTTCATTACCACCTGACTTTTGACATGTTCTTCATTCAGTGATTGAGGCCATTTTGCAGGCCTGCTGACAATATCTAGCAATTCGTTTTAGAAATTCATTTTGGTAGAGTACAGAATGACAATACTGCAACAAAATACAATATAATGTGAATAGCTTCAGCAAATGGTTTCATTACAGTACAGATCTGTCTCCGTTCTTGTAGGATTACAAGACTTACTTATTGGCATTCACATTACTGATAAATAAATCATCTAAATTTACCAGAATTTAGCCCAAGTTAGCAACATCTTCAAAGTATAAAAGTAAAATATTCCTTAATGTCTATTAGCTTCTACAACTGAGGAATTACTAATAACAAATATATCCCAAAAATGCAATAGGTAAGACAAAGACTGCATTCCTAAACTGGACAGCAAATTTTTTAAATACATTTCATACTAATTAAAAAAATGTTTAATTATAGATGGCGATGGTAAGCCATTAATAGTAATACACCACACAAGGCTCAGGTCCTTCAAAGTGGGAAATGAGAATGTCCTTCTTGATGATTACTAATTACTTCTGCTACTACAATTACTACTGACTGTAAATGACCTTAGTTCAAACAACTTGAGAATTTTGCCGTCATTTAAAACCCTATAAACACAGACCACAAAAAGAAGAAATCCTAATTTTGTTACTGCATGTATACACCTCTAAGTGATACTTTATAAGCAAATATATTACAAGTTGAATGCTAAAAAAATATACTATATTGTGGTCACTAATGAACTGAATGTCATTCTATCAAATTGATTTGTGCTCTTGTTCTTTTGAATTATTTGGTTTAAGAACATAATTATTGAATTCAGTAGCCTTTGGAGAAGATTCCTCAGAGATACTGCCTGCACACAAAGTCCCTGCAAATATCATTTCATTCAGTCGGTTTCCCAGAGAATTTGTTATTTCAATTATTTGCTGAGATATTTTATTTTGTGCTATTTCTTTTTTTTTTTTTTAAGATTTTATTTGATAGAGAGAAACACAGCCAGAGAGGGAACACAAGCGGCGGGAGTGAGAGAGGGAGAAGCAGACTTCCTGCAGAGCAGGCAGCCCAATGCACGGCTTGATCCCAGGACTCTAGAATCATGACCTAAGCTGAAGGCAGAGGCTTAACCACTGAGCCACCCAGGCGCTCCTATTTTGTGCTATTTCTATTATATATCATGCTAGAGTCACAGGAATACCGAATTTGAAGGGGCACTTCAATGCTTCAAATAAGAAACAAATTACTCTGGTATCTAAAATAACATAACTGTGAAAGCAACCCCTACACACATGTGGTAATAATCTGCAAAACTATCTTTTATTGGATTTTAGGTAATAACAATGGCATATGTTTTTTGTACATCTACTCTTACAAAATAAATTTTTCACAACATAACCTTTCAAGAAATCAAAATGCTTCAGATACTTTCCATCACATAATACCAATCCAATAACTCAAGTATCTGGCTTACAGGATTTAGTACACAAACTTTTTCAGATTACTATCAAAAGAAAAGAATTTCATCATTTTTACTCCAATACAGTTTAGTGGTTACAAAAAAATGTTTACATTTTAAATCATAAAATTCTTTGTTCTCCTTTTTCTACATTTTCTTGTCCTGAGTAACAGGATTGACTATGGGAGAACTTGCTGGAGCTAATATAAAATGGACTTGCTGTCTGGAAGGAAAAAGGCTTCAGCAGCATGATGGCCTACATTACAGATTGACATTCATTGGATAAAATGTTTTCTTTTACCTTAAACAATCTTCTACCCTTCTTAAGATCCTTCCTTTGGAGTGCCTGGATGGCTCAGTGGGTTACAGCCTCTGCCTTCAGCTCAGGTTATGATCCCAGCGTCCTGGGATTGAGGCCTGCATCCAGCTCTCTGCTCAGTAGGAAGACTGTTTCCTCCGCTCTCACTGCCTGCCTCTCTGCCTACTTGTGATCTCTCTGTCAAATAAATAAAATTTTCCAAAAAAAAAAAAAGATCCTTCACTTTATATAATGCTTCTGAATTGATACGCTCTTCATTAAAAAACATTTCTCATTCCAAATGTATTATTTCATTAGTGACAAAGTGACAAAGACAGAAGAGAATGTTAATAAGTCTACTATACTGTAATAAGCAATGAGATTCCAAACAATCACCTCTTCATCTATCTTCTTTCCTAGTACTCTGTGTAAAGGGGGGAAAAGTGTATGCCTTTCTTCTCCTTTTCCAACATAAGTGAAATAAAGAACCTTGTTAGCTTCTCTATGACTTTTCCCGACTTCCTGCATTACCATCATCTTCTGTTAAGAACCCGTATTCATTTATTCACATACACAAACACACACACACACAGACAATGGATGTGTTACTTAGCTGACTGTAGTAATCATTTTATAATATATATGTATATAAACCATCACATTGTACAACTTAAATATACACAGTTTTATTTATGAATTTATCTCAATACAGCTAAGGGGGGGAAAAGAAGCAATATTAAGAAGGAATATGTGGAGTGCCTGGATGGCTCCAGACGGTTAAGCATCTGCCTTCAGGTCGAGTCATTATCTTGGGGTCCAGGCATAGAGCCCCATCTAAGGCTTCCAGCTCAATGGGGAGTCTACTTCTCCTTCTCCTTCTCTTTCTGCCCCTCCCCTCAATTGCTCCCATGCATATGCGTGTATCTCTCTCAAATAAATAAAAGTTTTTAAAAAAAGAATATGTAAAATTATTTTTAAAAAAACACTATCAACCTACCTAAATCAACCCACACTATCTACTGGTTTCTTTCACCAATTTCTTTTTATAAAAGTAACAATGAATTATCACCCAAACTTTTGGTTCTCTTTAAGTAAGAGTTTTGGAAAGAAATGAGTTGTAAATGAATCTATAACTTTAGGCCTATCATACTAAAATTGCTGAAATCAAAAAGAGAAAAATCTTAAAAGCAGCCCCCAATGGATAAACTACCTTTAAAGAAGTAATAGAACAACAAAGCTGACTTCAGTAGTAACTATAGAGTGAGATGAACTTCACTAGTAACTATAGAGTGAGATGACCACGGACTGAGATTTTTCAAAGCACTGAAAGAAAATAACTGCTAATCTAGAATTCTATACCCAGCAAAAATATCTTTCAAAAATGAACATAAACAAATCTTTTCAAACAAAGAAAAACTGAAATATTTACTTTCCAGCAGACTCATAGCAAAAGAAATAATAAAGGGTGTTTTTTAGGCAGAGAAAAAAGTTATCTCAAAAGTCTGAAGATTTAGGAAGGAAGACCAATGAAAAAGGTAAAAAATGTAGGTCTATCTGTGTTTTTAAAGTGTTCAAAGTTTATTACTATTCCATGACCTCTTATTGTTTCTATCCAGAACATGAATAGTATAAGTATTGATATTTATATTTTAAAAAAGAAGAAAGAACAAGGAGAGACATATCCAAAGTTCATTTGTTCAAAATCCTAAAGGTAATTCTGGCAATCCTAGTCTCCATTCTCCCTAACAACCCATGCTGGTTCTGAAATCTGTAATTTAGAAGACAAAATTTAAAAATTAAGTTTAAAAAAAAGCACATCAAATGATTAGAGACAGAAGTAAAAAATCCTGGCTTCACTGATGCTTTGACTTTGAGAAACTATTTTCTCAGTAGTGCTTCCATGAACTGGATATTTTCCATTTGCCCTGAAAACTTTCCATCTGTTTCCAATCTACTCTATGCCAGAAGAAACTGACCACTATATCAAAGGATCCCTTTTCCTCTGGTTTCCAGTTGAGTTTGGCCAATGACGATCACTGGCAAGAGAGAGGAGATGAAGGAAAGCAGGGTCAGGTATTCCTCAATTCCTTCCTTCCTAGGTCACCAGGGGGTTTGAGTATCTCAACCTAAAGCAATATAGCTCCTATCAGATGGTCCTCTCCTATAACTACAGCTATACTCTTCAAGCTCTAGTAA
This sequence comes from Spilogale gracilis, assembly GCA_004023965.1. NCBI lineage: Eukaryota > Metazoa > Chordata > Mammalia > Carnivora > Mephitidae > Spilogale > Spilogale gracilis. The sequence continues at coordinate 61,038 of PITA01011348.1, read as the reverse complement.
CCAATCCCTTATTCCATCCCTCCACACATAAGTGTGATAATTGTTCTCATTGTTGCCAACCTCACCTCCCTTGTTCTCTTGTACCCTTGTTCACAAGTACCCTCTCAATTACTCCATTTGAATGTGCCATCTATTTGCTGCTGAGACACAAATCTATATAATTTGTATGGCAATTTAACATTGGAAGTGGTAAAAATAGGACAGTAAGAACTCTAAAGTCAAAAACAACTGGAATTGGATCTTTGCTCCCAAACAGTGTGACCTTGAAATAGTATGCTAACATTTGGAAGCTCTTTTACTTTATGTGTAAAATTAAAAAAATAATACCAGTATCCACTTCAAAAATTGTTCTTTAGTGTGAATTATTTAATGTAAACAGCTTACCCTGGTGCCTGATACAAAGTAAGGGCTTAATAAATATTCAGTGACTATTATTATCATTATTATTGATTACTACTATTTGCTTATAGTTACAGTAAAAAATTGACCACATGACTGTAACTAAGAATAAATAATCTGTACTACTCCAGCTTTTTATTTTAATATTTAATACATCATGATTCATACCAGAAAAAACATGTCAAAGATGCAAACTATGCCTTTTATAATATGTTGCCTACCACAAGATTAAAAAGCAATTGGCATACATGAGTTTCCTAGCTATGTAAATACATATCTATACATTTTGGAAGAGAGCATTAGCACAGTAAGTGGTTCTGCTCCAGTTCAACATTACTGGAAAAAATAGTAGCATAAATTAGCTCAATCTTATTAGAGCTGGCTCAGGGCTAAAGTAAATCCTAATTGGGTCACGTCAAAGCAAATCATTTCAGTACATCATATACTTATATAACTGCCCTGAACACCGCCCCTCCAAAAGGGTATTATCAGATAAAATTTGAATGTATACTTATAATGAGAAATGCCCAAGAATAACAGCAGGAAATCAAGAAGAGATGAAAAGGAAGATCAAAAGCATCAAAACACAGTACACATCCTTCAATTTAAGTTTTGCAACCACAAATATTAGTTAGTTAGTATGCATGCAACTATGTGTTTAAAAAAAAAAAAAGACCACATATAGCCAGCAATACACAGGTTGGTGAATGATAGCTACATTGGTTGCATGTCCTATGGAAAACAACTATAGCTGGTGACTGTAGGGTCTGCATACTAACAATATATTTGGCAGCACTGAACCGATAACCATCTTCCAAATTTTCTGAGTGAAAAACAGTATCAACAATAGAAGACTGCTGAGTGCTATTTAAACTACAAACAAAAATATTTTTTCCAGGTTGGTTATAGCACTGGTTCAACAGGTAGAAAAAGAAAATCAATGCATGTTCCCTTATGATGCATTAAGATACCAGTTCAATGTGGTTTCCATGTGTACTACAGTTCAAGTCCTTGATCTTAGAGACTGTAACTAGCTGCCCTCCTGAATCAAATTGCTGTAAGAAACACAATTTCCAAATCCCTCTGATTTGAACTGTTTAACTTGATGCAATCCAGCAAACCAAGGAGGCTAAAACAAAACTCTGTACACATGGGCACTAACTGATGTTGTTGACAAAGTGGCCCATTATATAATATTTACCAGGAAATACCAAACTCTTTGCCTAGCTTTCTTGTCATGGGCCCAATCTTCTAAGAGAGATATAATTCAGAGACAAAATTTTTCTGCAAAAAAAATTTAACTCAATAACTAGAATTATACGGCCCCTAGGCAAAACAATTGCCAAAGTGAAAAAATAGGCAAATGCACCAAATTTAATAATAACATTGGCTAAAACATACATAGTGCTATTTCCAGTCACTTTTCTAAGTGCTTATATTGGTTTTTTCAATCTTCATAACAACCTCATGTGATAGGTACTATTATTAGCCCCACTTTACAGAAAGAGGATCTGAGGCACAGAGAATTTAAATATCTTGCCCAACATCTCAAAGCTAGTGAGTAAGCTAGTGAGTAGGTGGTCTAGAGTCTTCTGCTTTAACCTATCATAATATCCCCATGATAAAAACATGCCTGAGTCATGGAAACTTACTGATTATGGTTCTTTTAAAGCTCTAGTCTCTCCTCTCTTCTACTTAACAATTACCAAAGTAACAATTCAAAGCCAAGACTTACAAATAAGAGAACTAACCATATCTCTCCTAAAAAAGAGAAGGGCATGATTAAATTTCTATTCAATAAAATTTCAGAAGGTTCACTGCTGTAAACTGTTAGAGACTGGGAAACTGTCTTTGATAACCATTCAAGAAGTTTTTAATAACATGATTATTTGTACTGAACAAACTGATTCTGCCCATGCTAGATTTTTGAAGAGGAACAGCCCTTCATGATTCTGAATGTATTATTTTACCAACCACACTCAGAACTTAACAAATATATTATCAACTGCTTGTTTTTAGCTTTTCTGGTCCTAAATAGAACATAATCAACTAAACTCCAGGAGTTAGCTGCATTGGTAGTATTGTAAAATACATCTTTTGTCGCCCACTTTAACAAAAAGGTAGAAAAAACGTGACTGAGAAAGGGTCTATCCCTTCTTGCTTCTCTTTGGCAAAATGCATCCATTAATTTTAGATTCTAAAATCTGCTAGCCAAGTCACCTACTACTAAAGATGAATCAATAGTTACAATTTCTTAGAGAAATGCTTCCTTATATTCTTGGTCGTATAGTAGCTTATTATGTTATTTATAGTACAGACTTTACAGTATGTTCTACAGCAAGTGTTTCATGTATTCACAACAGTGGTATTCGTTACAGTGATTTTTCACACCAAAACAAAAGCTGATACCTACTCAATAAGGTAAGTTCATAGGAGCAAGAATGTAGAGAAAAATGGGCCATCTGAGATACCCTGAATTCTGATTCTGAATTAATTCTGAATTCTGAAATAATTCACAACTGGTCATCTCCTCCAGTCATAAGTTTTTCATTTCTACACATTCTTTTACTCTGGCTTGTTTTCTAAGGCTTACATCCCAGAAAATCAGAATGTTTTCGCTTCCATGTCAACAATGACTCTTTTAAAGGTCTTTTCTATATCAGAGGCAGAAATATATTTCCACTGAAATTTTCTTTTTTATTCTGCAACTCTTGAAGATAACCAGGCACAGAAAGACAAAAACTTTCTTTTGAAGAGTAAATGTTACTGGCATTTGGTCATTTTTTTCCTGTTGTTTATAACAAAAGGACTAAGTATTAAGAGTAAAGATACACTATTGACTTCTATCTGGTTTCCTATACAAAACAAACCATAACTAGAGGTGCCAAATTAATTCTGAACAAATTTGCCGCAGGGCACCTGCCGGGGCCATGGACCTTTAATCTTCACATACCAAGAGTGTTTATTCGTCCTGTTGTAAAGAAATGCAGGTCTCCAGGAAGTCAGAGGTTAGCCAATGGAGGAGAAAAATGGGGTAGAACCTCTCAAAATGACGGAAGAAAGTAATGAACCCTGCAAGTGTTTTCCCTGGCAAGCTGAGAGAACTGCCAGATTTGGATCAGAGGTCCAATTTAAGTATGAGTAAATCTTGCTCTTTTAGATTATCACAATCTCAATGAAGCAGATAATCATTCTTTGACTTAAAAGAATTTCCAAATTATTAATCCAAAATGGAGGCATAGCAAATAATGTAATCTCTAAACATTAAATAATTGCTTTAAATTGGCTGTCATGTTTGTTTACAGTATCAATAAAATGTTGTCAAAATTTGATCAAATATCATTTATTCACAAATTCTAATGATATAGTATTTTAATATATATTTTATATAATATTTTCTGCAGATCTATAACTTAAAAGTTCTAACTAATGCCAAGATATGCACAGAAAACTACTATCAAGAGTCACTAATAATCAAAAAATCCAATTATAATATTTTCTGGGCTATTCTGCCAACAGTCTAAATTAAATATTTATTGGTATAATTATTACATCATGTTACAATGTATTTTGAGACAGGTTTTCCTTGATTTGTCTACCTACTAGCTATGTTTTAAATTCTCACATTTTGGGGTGCCTGGGTGGCTCAGTAGTTAAGCCTCTGCCTTCAGCTCAGGTCATGATCCTGGAGTCCTGGGATCAAGCCCCACATCAGGCTGCCTGATTGGAGGGAAGCCTGCTTCTCCCTCTCTTACTCCTGTGCTTGTGTTCCCTCTCTGGCTGTGTTTCTCTCTGTCAAATAAATAAAATCTTTAAAAAAGATTTTTCTTTTTTCTCCCATTTCTTCTTCCATGTCAGTGTCTTCTGAACTAGAACGTCACTCTATCCCAATGTTATCTAGGACTATGTTTTTTTTTTTCTTTAATTCCATAACCTGAAATAATAATATATTTTTTAAATTTTGAGGTAGGGGAGGAAACGATGGAAATTCTAAAAAATGAGAAAAACTGGAAATATGATTAAGATGTAAATTCAGAAGTAAATTTTAAAATTTAGGAATAACAAAAAAATTCTGGTTTCTGTAAAAAATACATTTCATAATTTTGCCTACTTTATTGCTTTTTTAAATATTTAAGTATACAGTCTATAATCTTTGAAGTTCTATTTTAAAAATGCTTTTTGGCAATTTCCCATTTCAAATCTAAAATTAAATACCAAAAGCTGTGTATGAATAACATTGAGAGAATGAAACATGGTAAAAAAGATTAAGAAATTCTCCATAATAGTTAAGAATTTTACTCTTAAACATCAATAGCAATTCATCGTTCCCTCTTTCACTAACATTATGAATTTGGGATAACTAAATGCCTCTGAATTTCTGCTCCTTTAGATCCAATTTTAGATTCAACATCATATAAGTATAAATTCCAACACTGTTTGCTTTAAAGGTAGAAATCTATGAGATTACTTACATAACATCTCTGTATATCTTTTGACCTATAATTGTATTTCAAATACTCAATATGCCCACTCAGGTGGTACTAAATAAAGAAAAAGCTCCTAAATAAAAGAAAAAGCAGTCATATTAGTCTCATTCAAACAGTAAACGTTAAGTTACTTTGAACTAGAGCAAGTTCTGCTTAGGAGAGAAGAGACTATTTGAAAGAGCATTAGACAAAATTAATTTATCATCAAGAAAGTTACTTGCAATCAAGCACAGAGTATCACAGCATAGCTTTCTTTTTTGATTATGTCACTTTACATAGATGAACACTAAAAGCAACCATTTGAATTTCTACGTGAATTGGTCATTACCTAGAAAATCAAATTTGGCTTCATGAATATAAATTCATTTTTTAATGTTTATCATGTTTAGACTTTTCAAAATATAAGCATGACTATGGTTGCATAAAAGCTTCCAAATGTGATTTATTTAGTAAGAACATAACTCTAAGGTATCCCATTAAAGCTACCACTTAAAGCTCCGGTATTCAGCAACTGAAAGGGTCAGCTGTATTACCAAAAGTGAGAGGGCAGATGCTGCCTATAACGAATGCCCACTGCCTTAAATCAACAGCATCCCCAGCCAAGGCCTCCCTTCCCCCTCTCTAGAAAGCCACCCACATCCCATCAGCTGTGAAGGGGAGGAAAGATACTGAAATACATTCATACATACATACACATGTAAGTTTTGTGGGGGAAGTTTTGTGTGTGGAAGGGGAGAGGGTTGCTGCTGATGATAGCAGTAAACATCTCCAAATGGAAAGATATTTAGAAGTAATTGTATTGCTACTATTTGGACCGATCAAAGTTAAACAGTGTCATATAACAGCAAATAAATTACTTACTTGTAGTGGCTTCTGAGAAAATATATAGTAAACTAAGATTCACCATCTCATGTTTCCATATTTTCAGGTCAGAGGTTCTCAGCCACTCCAAGAGAAAGGAAGAAAATGTCTTTAAGACACCGCCACATTAGGGCAATGTAACTTGCACTCCACTAAGAAATGAAATAGCATGAAAATATTTCTAGCAATTAAGTGAAAGCCATATGTAAAATTTTGTTCAGACCCCTTCATATAGGGAAAAAAGTTAAGTTTCCCAGAAGCAGAAAATGGAAAAATAAAAAGGTATATAATGGAGATAAAAGAAGATACTGGGAGGAAATGAAATTAATAATAACTCATTAATAAATGTTAAAAATTAAAAGTGAATCACTACAGTCTGGTCCACAGAGATTCTTACATACTGATTAAATAAGACACAGTATTATTTAGACAAAGAAGGAAAACTGTAAAGACTCAGTGTTATCTATCTTAAAAGAGATTTATATTTATTGTAAGTTTTACTTATTACATTGTTTCCTAGGTGATATTACGTGACCTCAAGAAACAGTATTTCAATAGAAACAATAGTGTTTGCATTATAAGGTATAAAGCTCTTCATGCCTTCATAAAAATCTATATAATCTCTCTCCTGTATTGACTCCTCTCCTCTCGTGACAAATTACAGATCCTTTTTCCTTTCCTATGAGTCCTCTGCTTGTCTGTTTCATGATTAAAACTCTGAGATTTTTCCCAAATAGCATCAGAGTATTGTGTAATTCTGATTTTTGTTTCGCTAACCCCTTCTATTTTCACTTCCTTATAATTATATATTTCAAATGGCCAGTGCTGATATAAATGTATATAAGTTTGATAAGAATATTAAATATTTTCATGCAAAATATATAAGTAAAAGAAATTTTGGCACAGTCCATTAGAAGACAGTCAAATGTGTTTTCTATAAAGTGTTATCTGTACCAAAAATACATGAACTCATGACTGCTGACATAAAAGAAAGTCAATGCCAATAAAAACATAATTCTTCTGAAATTTCTTTTCTACAATCTAAAGTAACAAGGCAGGCACACTCATTAGCATAGTGAATAATTATTCATATAAGGAATTCAAATTGCAAACATGTCCTTTATGAAATATGGATCCAAGACTCTTCATGACATATTCATCTATGATGAAATTAAAAAGGTCAGTAAATTTGACCTAAACAAACAAATATTCCACAAGTAAACCCCCAATATCCATAGGAAAAGTGACAAGATTACTGAGACTTAACTTAAATTCCCACAAAATTGAAAATCCTTGCTTTAGGCCATAGTTTTAACCTACTCCTGTAACAAATGGAATATGGTCAAAAATTCTTTTAGGTAACCAAATTAAATGATCTTAATTCCCCACAGGCAAACTGGTCAGGCTCTGAAGCTCCTCTGAGTCACTTGTTTCTATACCATTCCTTCTGTAATCCCTACAGTTAGTCACTGGATCAGCATTTAATAAATAGCTACTCCTTGCCAAGCATGAGGAAACTGAGTAAGAATGGTCCCTATGGCAAAAGAACAAACATCCATTCTTTTTTTTTTAACTTTATTGAGCTATAACTAATAAATAAAACTGTATATATTTAAAGTACACAACATGATGATTTGACATACAAATACTTTGTGAAAAATGATTATCACAATCAGATAAATTAGCATATCCATCACTTCACACAGTTGCCTTTTTTCTTTTGTGGTAAGAATGCTTTTTAGGTCTACTCTCTTAGCAAATTTCAAGTATATAATACATTATTAACTATAGTCACCATGCTGTACATTAGATCCCCAGAGCTTATTCATCTTATATCTGAAGATGAATACCCGGCAGCTCTCCATCTTCCCCATCCCTGGTAACCACAATTCTACTCTCAGAAATGTCCCTTCTATAAGCCAAATCCTTGAACAATGCCCCTGCTGGAGAATGTAGGCTCCCCAGACTTGAAACTAGAGTAGCCCTAAAGACTACACCTCACAGGACTCTGACGCTGGCCATAGAAAGAGCCGAAGTCGAGGGGCTAAAACCTATAAGAATTTACACTAGAAGACAAATGCTTTGTTTCTGCAATACATGACACTCTGAATGAACCTCATCTACTAATGCTATTCAGTTTAGCTTGTCTTTAAGAAACCAAACACTGTAGAATTCACCAGGATTCTGGGGCTAGCAAATTTCACTGCATATTTAAATATCACCTGGATGATTCAAAGGGCTTAAAAATGAGGTTTGTCAAAGGTGGAGGTATTGTATTAATTGATTTTCATATCCCTAAAGGTAACATAATACTTCTAGTCACAACTGTGTTTCCTGAACTCAAATGTAACATAATCTTGGAAGACTTTTTCAAAACAAATATGAATTTTCATGAAATATAACCAAAGCTGGAGAAAAGTTATGTATTTGGAGGAAATAACATCTCCTTAAGAGTAACACATAATAAATATGACATGGTTTGATTTTTCTATTTTTATATTATAGTACATAAAAAATGGGCAAACGTAACCTAGACAAGAATTATTCTGTTCCTAACAAAATTTAATTTAGCTTTTCTTAAAAGACCAATTTTCAGACACTACATAATTAAGGAATAGAAAAGGAAAAGAAGCCTAAGAAGAATAATCAACCAAAATTACACTAAGCATTGTGACCACTGATTAAAAGTAAAGATTCATTGTCTGAAGTCTATGCTAGCAAACACAAGTCTTGCTTGTAAACCAAACAGCAATAAATAAAATAGGCAGACACCAATAAAAAAAATTACTTTATAATATTTGATATTATCTAAAAAAATTTATTTTGCTTAGCATTACATATATTTATTCATTTATTTATTTATTTATTTGCACTCTAGTTTTTAAAAAGTGTTTAGGAGTGCCTGTGCAGTTCAGTTGGTTAAGCATCTGACTCCTGATTTTAGCTCAGGTCAGGATCTTAGAATTGTGAAATCAAGCCCCCCATCAGGTTCCACACTGGGCATGGAACCTGCTTTTAAGATTCTCCCTCTCCCTCTCTAGAAATAAATAAATAATTTTAAAAATTTTTAAATGTTTAAATTATAAAAATGGTATACCTCCTAAACCAAAAGTGGCACAAATATTTATAATTACAAATATTTTTCTAAAAGAAATTTCTGTGAGGGTCGCCTGCATGGCTCAGTTAAAGATCTGACTCTTGATTTTGGAACTCAGGTCATGATCTCAGGGTTGTGACATCAAACCCTGTGCCACGTTGCACACTGCGCATGAAACCTGCTTAAGATTCTCTCTTTCCTTCTCCCTGTGCCTTCCATCCCCTCTCCCTCTCTAAACAATAAGTAAATAAAATTGAAAAGTAAAAGTAACTTTTGTGTAGAAAACAGTAGCACAGATTTCGACTTCTGGCAAAAATACAATAGTCTGGGAGGAAAAAAAGGTAATAACACAAATGCATACGTTTAGCAAATCACATATACTATATCACTTACTCAAGAAGTAATTGATTCCTATGATATATATATAAATACCAATATTTAATTCAAAGTCATGAAAAATTTTCTACACCATCTCAAGTAAAGGAAATCTGTACTTCTTTCCTGGGCATTATTTCTATCATACCACTATACCACGCACACGAAACAATTAAAACTAAAAGAGCAAATCTTTCAAGAAACTATAACTTTGATTCTTACAATCTTCTTTCCATAAAACTGTGTAATAAGTTCTAAATTTTGCCACCTTTATATGGTGATGTTTAATGGTTGCAGTAGTTGTGGTGATGTCAGTTATGCCAAAGAACAACAGATGGGCTGGAGGGAAGAACAAAGCATTTCCTACCATCAGGTAGCCTGGAGAAATCTAAAAAGCAGTAAGATAACCTTTTTCACTCCATTCTTCCATTACTCTCACTGTGTTTTAATTTTTCATATATTTCCACTAACATTAAGTACTCAGGATATTGCTTCCATAAAAACTGTTTCTGCTACTTATTCACTGATACATGAGCCCCATGTGACATACATAACTGACACTCTGGAAAGTAGAAAATTTTTTTTCAAATTACAAATATTGTATTTGCTCACTCCATCATTAACAAAGCTTTTTAAGGAAACAGAGAATTTTTATATATCTACGTGTTCAAAATTATTGCAAAATTCCTTGCGAAACATAAATCATTATATGGTCCAAATCAGAATTTTCCTTCTAAAAAACTGTTTAACTGTTCAATTAATATTAACTGTACCTACTTATTTAAGATATGCAGGCAATAGAATGAAGTAGGAAGAGAAAACTTTGGTGTTGGAAATAAATATAGATGAAAGACAAAAGCATTCTAAAACTAGCATTTTAAAATGCTGCATCCAAAAGCAAAAGGGACTATTTTTTATTATTTTGACTAATGAAATAATAGTGATTTCTAATTCATAAACCATAATCCCCTTTTTTAAAAAAAGGAATAATTTTCTATAACACTATTCTTAATTAAAATATTCAGTAATTTATCTTACCTTTTTCATTTATAACAAAAGATTTTTCTTACACACCGAAACTATTTAAGATTTAAATGAAAGAGATATGGCAGTATTATTATTTTCCCAAAGACTGAAACTTATTATTGGAATATCTGAGACTTTCTTAAAGATATTTAGAGAACATTTCCAGATTCTTCCACCCCTCCAAAAGTAATCATTTTTTTTAAGGTTTTCCTTTTCTAACTTTTCAGATGTTTACCATTACAATGTCAAATAATATACTTCTCGATAGATTGAATATTGGGTAGCAATAATCTAAATGGGAAGCAATTCTTCTGGGGTAAGGAAAGGGATGAGAGCTTTTTTTTTTTTTTTTTTAAGATTTTTATTTATTTGACAGAGAGAAACACAGCCAGAGAGGGAACACAAGCAATCGGAGTGATAGAGCGAGAAGCAGGCTTCCCGCCGAGCAGGGAGCCCGATGTAGGGCTCAATCCCGGATCTCCAGGATCATGACCTGAGCCGAAGGCAGTCGCTCAACCAACTGAGCCACCCAGGCACCCCAGGCATGAGAGCTTTTAAGTAAACAAAAAAGAGTTCGGACATCTATTTCTAGCAGTATGGTGGACTAAACACTTTGAAGGGCTCATCATTTTCTGCTTTTCTATTTTTTTCTTTTTTATTAAATTATTTATTTTCAGTGTTCCAGGATTCATTGTTTATGCCCAACACCCAATACTCCATGCAATACATTCACTCAATACCCACCACCAGGCTCACCCATTCCCTCACCCATTCCCCCACCCCTGCCCCTCCAAGAGCCTCAGTTTGTTTCAGAGTCCAAAGTCTCTTATGTTTCCTTTCCATCCCCCCTTTACCTCCCACATTTCCTTTCGTTCTCCTACTGTCCTCTATATTATTCCTTATGCACCACAAGTAAGTAAAACCGTGTGATAGTTGACTTTCTCTATTTGGCTTATTTCACTCAGCATAATCTCTGCCAATCAGGTCCATTTTGCTATAAAAGTTGGGTATTCATCCTTTCCGATGGAGGCATAATATTCCATTCTATATATGGACCATATCTTCTTTAACCACTCATCTGTGGAAGGGCAACCTTGGCTCTTTCCACAGTTTGGCAATTGTGGCCATTGCTGCAATGAACACTGAGGTACATATGGCCCTTCTTTTCACACATCTGTATCTTTGGGGTAAATACCCAGCAGTGCAATTGCAGGGTCATATGGTACCTCTATTTTTAGTTCTTTAAGGAATTTCCACACTGTTTTCCAAAGCGGCTGCACCAACTTGCATTCCCACCAACAGTGTAAGAGTGTTTCCCTTTCTTCACAGAATCTCCAACACTTGTTGTTTGAGGTCTTATTAATTTTGGCCATTCTGACTGGTGTAAGGTGGTATCTCAGTGTGGTTTTGATTTGAATTTCTCTGATAGCTAGTGATAACAAACATTTTTTCATGTGTCTGTTAGCCATTTGTATGTCTTCTATGCAGAAGTGCCTCATCATGTCTCCTGCTCATTTTTTGATGTGATCCTCTTTTGGGGTGTTGAGTTTGAGGATTGCTTTATAGATCTTGGATATTAGCCCTTTGTCTGTAGTGTCATTTGCAAATATCTTCTCCCATTCCATAGGTTGCCTCTTTGTTTTGTTGCCTATTTCCATTGCTGTGCAGAAACTTTTTAATTTGATGAGGTCCCAAAAGTTCATTTTCGCTTCTGTTTCCTTTGCCTTTGGATATGTGTCTTGAAAAAGTTGCTGTGGCCGATGTCAAAGAGGTTACTGCCTATGTTCTCCTCCAGGATTTTGATGGATTCCTGCCTCACGTTGAGGTCTTTCATCCATTTCAAGTTTATCTTATTATGTGGCGTAAAAGAATGGTCTAGTTTCTTTGGTTAGGTTTATTCCGAGGTATATTATGGTTTTTGGTGTTAGAGTGAACGAACTGATTTACCTTTCTATATTTTCATTGTTAGTGTATAAGAAAGCAACTGATTTCTGTGCATTGATTTTTGTATCCTGAAATATTACTGAATTGTTGTATGAGTTCTAGTAGTTTGGGGGTAGAGTCTTTTGGATTTTCCACATAGAGTATCATGTCATCTGCAAAGAGAGAGAGTTTGACTTCTTCTTTGCCAAGCTGAATACTTTTTATTTCTTTCTTTTGTCTGATTGCTGTTGCTACGACTCCTAACACTATGTTGAACAATAAACATAGAGAGTGGGCATCCTGATCTCAGAAGGAAGGCTCTCAGTTTTTCCCTGTTGAAAATGATATTTGCTGTGGGTTTTTTGTAAATAGATTTTATGAGGTTGAGAAATGTTCCCTCTATCCCTATACTTTGAAGAGTTTTAATCAGGAACGGATGTTGTATTTTGTCAAACACTTATTATTCTGCATCAATTGAGAGTAGTATGTGGTTCTTCTCTCTTCTCTTATTGATTTGTTCTATCATGTTGACTGATTTGCAAGTGTTGATTCACCACTGCATCCCTGGGATAAATCCCACCTTTGGGTTGATTTATGGTGGATAATTTTTTAATGTATTGTTGGATCCTATTAGCAAAGATCTTGTTGAGAATCTTGGCATCCATATTCATCAGAAATATTGGTCTGAAGTTCTCCTTTTTGATGGGGTCTTTGTCTGGTTTGGGGATTAGAGTAATGCTGGCTTCATAGAAAGAAAGAAAAACTTTTTTTTCATAGAAAGAAAAACTGCCATAGTCTGGAAGTTTTCCTTCTGTTTCTATTTTCTGAAACAGCTTCAGGAGAATAGCTGTTATTCCTCCTTTGAATGTTTGGTAGAATTCCCAAGAGAATCCATCAGGTCCTGGGCTCTTGTTTTTGGGGAGGTTTTTGATCACTGCTTCAATCTTGTTACTAGATATTGGTCTATTCTGATTGTCAATTTCTTCCTGTTTCAGTCTTGGAAGTTTATAGGTTTCCAGGAATGCATCCATATCTTCTATGTTCTTAAACTTCTTGGAATATAACTGTTAATAGTAATTTCTCATGATTATTTCTATTTCTTTGGTGTTAGTCATGATCTCTCCCCCTTCATTCATAATTTTATTAGTTTCGGTCTTCTCCCTTTTCTTTTGGATTAGTTTGGCCAATGGCTTATCGATCTTATTAATTCTTTCAAAGAACCAGCTTTTAGTTTCATTGATGGGTTCTACTGTATCTCTAGTTTCTAATTCATTGATCTCTGCTCTAATCTTAATTATTTCCCATCTTGTGTGGGGGGTTGGTTTAATTTTTTGTTGATTTTCTAGTTCTTTAAGGTGTAATGAGAGTTGGTATATTTGGGATTTTTCAATATTTTTGAGTGAGGCTTGGATAGCTATGTATTTCCCGATTAGGACTGCCTTTGCTATATCCCATAGGTTTTGGATTGATATGTCGTCATTCTCATTGGTCTCCATGAAGTGTTTCAGTTCTTTGATTTCCTGGTTGATCCACAGATTCCTGAGCAGGAACGTCTTTAGCTTCCAAGTGTTTTATTTTCTCCTGAACTTTTTATGGTCGCGGAGTTCCAGTTTCAAGGCATTGTGGTCAGAGAATATGCAGGGAATAATCTCAATCTTCTGGTATCGGTTGAGCCCTGATTTGTGACCTAGTATGTGGTATATTCTGGAGAAAGTTCCATGTGCACTCAGAAGAATGAGTATTCTGCTGTTTTAGGGTGGAATGTTCTGAATATATCTATCAGATCCATCTGGTCCAATGTGTCATTCAAAGCTCTTGTTTCTTTGTTGATGTTCTGTTTAGATGATTTGTCCATTGCTGAGAGTGGTGTGTTAAGATCTCCTACAATTAATGTATTTGTATCAATATGATTCTTTATTTTGCTTAACAGTTGGCTTATGTAGTTGGTTGCTCCCATGTTGGGGCATAAATATTTAAAATTGTTAGATATTCTTGGTGTATAGACCCTTTGAGAATGATGTAGTATCATTCTGTGTCTCTGACTACAGTCTTTAGATTAAAATCTAATTTGTCTGATATGAGAATCACTACTCCGGCTTTCTTTTGAGGTCCACTGGCATGAAAGATAGTCCTCCATCCCCTCACTTTCAATCTGGAAGCATCTTTAGATTCAAAATGTGTCTCTTTAAACAGCATATGGACAGGTCTTGTTGTTTTATCCAGTCTGCCACCCTGTGCCTTTTTATTGGAGCATTCAGGCCACTCACAATGAGAGTGATTATTGTTAGATATGTTTTTATTGACATCATGTTGCCTGTGAAGTTCATGTTTCTATAGAGTTCCTCTGTAAAATTCTGTTCTGTGTCACTTTTGGGTTCGTTTCTCTTTTATAGAACCCCCCCTTAATATTTCTTGTAGTGCTAGCTTGGTGGTTGCATAATCTTTTAGACCTTGGCAGTCCTGGAAGCTCTTTATTTCTCCTCCCATTCTGATAGTCAACTTTGCGGGGTACATTATCCTTGGTTGCATATTTTTGTCATGTAATTTCCTGAATATGTCTTGCCAACCCTTTCTGGCTTGCCAGGTTTCTGTGGATAGGTTTGACATTATTCTGATAGTCCTCCCTCTGTACATAAGGGATCGCATCCCCCTAGCTGCCCTTAAGATATATTCTTTGATTTTATGATCCATGAATTTCACAATTATGCCTGGAGGTTATTCTGGCCTCATTGATCATGGGGGGTGTCCTCTCCACCTCTAGGACTTGAGCACTTGCTTCATTCCTCAGATTAGGGAAATTTTCATCCATGATTTGTTCAACTATATCTTCTAGGCTTTTCTCTCTCTCAACTCCCTCAGAGATTCCAAAAATTCTGATATTGGAGCATTTCATGGCATCATTTATTTCCCTAATTCTATTTTCATGGGATTATAGCAGTTTGTTCCAAGACTTCTCTTGTTCCTCCTTCTTAATCCATCTCTCTTCTAAATCACTAATACAATCTTCAGTTTCACCTACACTGGCTGTTAGCGTATTTAAATTAGTTTGCATCTCATTAATATCCTCTTTAACCTCTGTGAGTTCGGCTTTCACTTCTGTCCTTAGAGCTTCTATCTTGCCACTAATGTTCTTTTCCAACTTAGCCATTGCTTGGATGATTGCTACTCTGAATTCCATTTCTGTCATATTGTTTATGTTCATTTCCAGTAATTCTGTGACAGAGGTTGCAGTGTCTGCGTATTTCTTCTGTTGGTTTTTCCTCCTATGAGTCATTTTGGCGACGGGTGGTTGAGGGGATGTATAGCTGAATATACCAACCACTATCTAGGTGAGTTGCTCATTCGAAGATTTCAGAGCAATCAGAAGTCACCACCAAAAAGGAAGAAGGAAGAAGAAAGAGAGAAAAAGAGAAAAGAAGCAAGAAAAAAGCCAGCCAGAATGGGCACCAATGGTAAATTTTATGTGGTACAAAACTACAACAGAGTAAAAAAAAGACCATCAAGAGTAAAAGAAAGTTGAAGAGATCAAAAAGCTAAGCCCAACCCGAATGACCCCCAAGGCTAGTATTTATATATTACAAAGGCAAAAACAATTACACAGAATCACTGACAGAAGAATAGGATGGGAAGGTGAGTGCAAACCCTGGTTGTGAGCAAGGAAGGTATTTCAGATACTCCTGGGGTGTCTCTTGTTATTATTGTTAGAGGATATTGTTAGAGGATCTACAGATATAGGGAGATTAAAACTGATTTGTATATAGGGGTAGTATTCAATAGGAATGAAGGATTACCTTGAAGCTTATAACTATATGTATATTTAAAAGAAAAAAGAATAAAGGAAAGAACAGAGAAAAAAGGAAAAAAAACAAAAGCAGCAGCAGCAACAACAACAACAAAACACAGGTATGTGTTTGAAAAAAGTTCAAGGTAAAAAGTTATTATGGAGTATTGTATTAAGTATCATGTTGTAATAATAAGTGAGTTAAAAAATACAAGAACAAAAACCATGAGAATGAATTTTAAAATAAAGTGAAAACTTTAAAAATAAAAATAGAAAAAAGTTGAAAAGAAAATAAAGTGAAATGCTGTATCTATAAAGTGTACAGCTTTTGGGGTAGTATCAGTAACTTAATATAGTGCCTTTCCCCCAAGTTGGGGTTTTACAGTTTTAGTTTTAGATTCCTTAAAAAATTAAAAATAGAGCTACCCTATGACCCTGCAATTGCACTACTGGGCATTTATCCCAAAGATACAGATGTAGTGAAAAGAAGGGCCATATGTACCCAAATGTTCATCGCAGCAATGGCCACAATCGCCAAACTGTGGAAAGAGCCAAGGTGCCCATCAACAGATGAATGGATAAAGAACATGTGGTACATATACAATGGAATACTATGCCTCCATCAGAAAGGATGAATATCCAACTTTTGTAGCAACATGGACTGGACTGGAAAAGATTATGCTGAGTGAAATAAGCCAAGAAGAGAAAGTCAAGTATCATATGGTTTCATTTATTTGCGGTTCATGAGGGGTAACCTGGAGGACAGTGGAAGAAGGAAAGTAAATGGGAACTAGGGTAATCCAGGGAGAGAAATGAAACAACAGAGACTTTGGACACAGAAACAAACTGAGGGACTTGGAGGGAGGGGAGTGGAGGGATGGGAGAGCCTGGTGGTGGGTACTGGGGACACCTATTGCATAGAGCACTGGGTGTGGGGAATGGGGAATGAATCTTGGAACACTGGGGAAAAAAAATTTAAGTAACAATAAAAAAAATAAAATTTTTTTTAAAAAAGAAAAAAGAAAAAGAAGAACATTAAGGCTTTTTCTTATGAACTACAAGTGGAAAAAGGATAATAAATCTTTTGTTCTGCACTAAGCAACGTTTTTATCTAACCAAGCCTTACCAATATTTGAGCACATATTCTAATTAGAACAAGGCTCTACTTTAACTAATTTTCAATAATGGCATTCTCTCACCTTTTACTTACTTAAAACAAAAATCTCTTTAACTTTGAATTAGTACAGTTTTTCATATAGTTTAAATATTACACAAAGTATATGGATATCTGCTTTTTTTAAGTATATCTATAAAGCAAATATAACTCTTTTTATTTTACACTTACATTAAATAGCAAACTGCAGTGTAATGAACAAAAAGCAAGAGATATTCTCTGTCTGCAGGTAAGAAAACCACTGAATACAGATGTCCATTTTAGAATATATGCAAACCCTCCTATCTGCTCAGTGGCAAATCCTGCAGATCATAGAAGTTAGACAATTGAGAATTAAAACCCTATTTTACCAAGTAAGATTTGACTTACTTAAAAGTTTCAAGTTAAAGTTACAAGAGACTTCAATGATGACATGACTGTTTGACTAGATTATATTTTAACCTTGTTTTTAGGAATTTTAATTAATATTCTATTCTTTTGGGATGAAAAAATATACACTGACATTCTCCTAAAACTGTTTTTTTTTTGAAGATGTAGGGAGTTAGTAAAAGTGTCTAAACTATTTAACATGATATATTAAACACGTCAAAAGTTTTGAATTAGCTAACAGTTGTTTTAGACTTAAGATCTTAACAATGCAAAGACGCCAGTGCACAGCAGAGAATAAATATTGCTATGTTTCTTATATTTTCCTTCAGATAATAATTGATTCTAATTTTAAGTCACCCTGCTTTAGACTACACAGCAAGATTTAAACATTTACAAACATATTTTTTTTATTTTGGTGAAAACTCAGATTTCTATGCCAAAGTGAGTTTCAAAATATAGGCCATACACTGGTTAATAGGCTAAAGGAACTAAGTCCATCCAAAGATCCAAAGTTCTTAGCAGCAGTATCCAAACCTAACAGTCACGAAAAAATCACTTTGTTTCATGTGTTTATTTCCCAGTAAGCAATTTAGAAAACTGTAACATTTTCCCACTGGGAAATAGAGAAATTTTAAACACACACACACACACACACACACACACACACACACACACACAGACAAACCAAAAAAACCCTCACTCTATCTCTGAAACCAGAATTCTTGAAGTGGAGAGAGATTACATAAAATTGCAAGAGATGAAAGCAAGTCACTAACCTGATACAAGTGATCTCCCAAAACCAGAGTCAAGAAGATGTGCTTACTAAAAAGCAAAACCCACTGTTACTAGTGAAAAGCAAAATACTTTCCTGATGGCTATGACTGTAGTGAACAACTTACTCCCCCAACCCCATAGCCACGACGAAATTAACTCCCATATCTATTATGAGATAGAGAATCAGATCCAAAACACAAAGGCATTTTTCCACAGAGACAGACTATTTCCTCTGAGACGGAGAACTCCATTTTCAAGAAAAGTTCACAGACTCAATGGCATTATGTCCAGAGAAATTTTTCAGTGGAAATACATGGTAATAAGAAAAAGTCTACCATTAAAACATTTACGCTATAAAAGAGAAAAATATAAACCCAACTAGCTTTCTGAGCATAACTCCTTATCCTTGGCTATACAGTGTTTCTAAAACCTCTGGCAAGAAAATTAAATAGATTTACTACGGAATGTAACAAAGTCAAATAATCTGAAATTGCAGTTACTGTTAAACTTTTCATGAGAATGGAGGATGCTGTGTTCTACATTATTACATAAAAATAAAATGATAACAAAACATGAGACCAAGAAAAACATTTCTAATTTTCATAAGGAGAGTTTTTCTGAGGGACAAATAACAACAAAGATAGAGCTTTTTAATTTATTGATAAGATGACTGCAAATCTTTTCCATGTGAATAAAACACTTCCAGTAGCAATACTGCAGTTCATAAAAGTAGTACCAAATCACAGGCAGTATGTCAGCTACAGTGTAGCCCCAGGATGATAAGGACATTACAAGCACAATTCTTGTTCAATCAATATGAAATCCAATCAGTATAAAATCTAGAGATCACCTCATTAAAGACCTTGACCTCACTCAATGGAAATATATGCATGCAAGTAATGAGAACCATCAAAAATAATGCTATACAAAAACGTTTCAATACAATTGACATAAACATGGGTTACTTAGGTATTAACAATAAGGGGAAGAAAAAAATAGCAAGTGTAATCAATTTTGTTCTTCTCATCCCCACAACTCCTTAAGTTATAAACTATTATGTTGCATTAGCAGGCCCACCAGGTCCCAAATGAAAACCTGGGGCTCTCTAACCCTACTTAACATTTGTGGTTAAAAACCCAATTATAAGTTCATGCCACTTGAAGTTACAATGGATTGCTTTAAAACTGATTTATCACAGGAGGAGAAGGATGGCGGAAGGCCAGGTGACCCCATTTCCGCGAGTCCCCTGAAGTGAGCTCAATTCCTGCAAAAAACACTACAGGAACACTGTGAGCACTCATGAAATCAGCCTGAAATGTGATATTTAGCACTTCTCGATCACCACGGGGGACAAAAACCATCGGCAAAGAGATAGAGAGAAGTGAGAGTGATCGGAGGGTTACCTCCAGAGACAAGGGGCTGGGGGGGGGGGGAGCCCGCAGAGGCGACCCATTGAAAGGCAATACCCCAACATGAAAGTGCTCTGTCTTCAGGGAACAACAGCAGATTACGGTCTGTTACGGTCTGATTCAAAGCAAACAGAAACGGAGTGCCTGAGGGGCAGCCAGGGAATCGGTGTTACAGATCTGCGGAGGAAAGTGCACCCCAGTGCAGAGCGAGGGAACCTGGCAGAGCCGGGAACGCGGCAGAGCCAGCAGCCGGAAGTCTATTTTTCCAACCGCTGCATACAACAATTCAGTAATGTGGCAGGATACAAAATCAACACACAGAAATCAGTTGCATTCTAATACACTAAAAATGAAAATATAGAAAGGGAAATCAGAGAATCAGTTCCTTCACTATAGCACCAAAAACCATAAGATACTTCGGAATAAACCTAACCAAAGAAGTCAAGGATCTGTACTCGAGGAACTACAGAACACTCATGAAAGAAAGAAGAAGACACAAAAAGATGGAAGATGATTCCATGCTCATGGATCAGAAGAATAAACATTGTCAAAATGTCTATACTGCCCAGAGCAATCTATACTTTCAATGCCATTCCAAACAAAATTCCACCAACATTCTTCAAAGCGTTGGAACAAACAATCCAAATTTATATGGAAACAAAAAAGACCCCAAATCGCTAAGGAATTGCTGAAGAAGAAAAGCAAAGCTGGGGGCATCTCATTACCTGACTTCAGGCTTTATTACAAAGCTGTGATTACCAAGACAGCATGGTACTGGCACAAAAACAGAGAAATAGACCAATGGAACAGAGCAGAGAGTCCAGATATGGACCCACAAATCTATGGGCAAATCATCTTTGACAAAGCAGGAAAAAATATCCAGTGGAAAAAAGACAGTCTCTTCAATAAATGGTGCTGGGAAAATTGGACAGCTACGTATAGAAGAATGTAACTAGACCATTCTCTTACATCACACACAAAGGCAAGCTCAAAATGGATGGAAGACCTCAACGAGAGGCAGGAATCCATCAAAATCCTGGAAAAGAACACAGGCAGTAACCTCTTTGACATCGGCCACAGCAACTTCTTTCAAGACACGTCTCCAAAGGCAAAGGAGACAAAAGCGAAAATGAACTTCTGGGACTTCATCAAAATAAAAAGCTTCTGTACAGCAAAGGAAACAGTCAACAAAACAAAGAAGCAACCCACAGAATAGGAGAAGATATTTGCAAATGACACTACAGACAAAGGGCTGGTATCCAAGATCTATAAAGAACTACTCAAACTCAACATCCAAAAAGAAGGTGAACACATCAAAAAATGGGCAAGAGACATGAAGAGGCACTTCTCCGTTGAAGATATACAAACGGCTAACAGACACATGAAAAAATGTTCAGCGTCACTAGCTATCAGGGAAATTCAAATCAAAACCACACTGAGATACCACCTTACATCTGTCAGAATGGCCAAAATTAACAAGACAGAAAACAACAAGTGTTGGAGAGGCTGTGGAGAAAGGGGAACCCTCTTACACTGTTGGTGGGAATGCAAGCTGGTGCAGCCACTTTGGAAAACAGTGTGGAGGTTCCTTAAAAAATTAAAAATAGAACTACCCTATGACCCTGCAATTACACTACTGGGCATTTACCCCAAAGATACAGATGTAGTGAAAAGAAGGGCCATATGTACCCCAATGTTCATTGCAGCAATGGCCACAATCACCAAACTGTGGAAAGAGCCAAGGTGCCCATCAACAGACGAATGGATAAAGAAGATGTGATACATATATACAATGGAATACTACACCTCCATCAGAAAGGATGAATATCCAACTTTTGTAGCAACATGGACTGGACTGGAAGAGATTATGCTGAGTGAAATAAGCCAAGTAGACAAAGTCAAGTATCACATGGTTTCACTTGTGTGCGGTGCATGAGGGGTAACCTGGAGGACAGTGGGAGAAGGAAAGTAAATGGGAAGTAGGGTAATCCAGGGAGAGAAACGAAACAAGAGAGACTTTGGACACAGAACAAACTGAGGGACTCGGAGGGACGGGGTGGGTGATAGGAGAGCTTGGTGGTGAGTACTGAGGGTACCTATTGCATGGAGACTGGGTGTGGGGAATGGGCACTAAATCTTGGGACACTGAAAAAAAAATAAAATAAAAATAAAAAGCTGATTTATCACTATTAATACAGAAAATGTTTTTTACTCTCCAAATAGTATGAAAATGCAAAATAAAACAGAAAAAAAACAAAAAACAAACAAACAAAAAATATGGAAAGAAGATGGACTTCTCAGGAAAAGATAATGGTGAAAACACTGAAATTCAATAGGTTAAACACAGTAAAATGAGCTAAAATAAACTTAATTTAATTAGAATTGCAAAAGCATCAGTTACAACCAAAAACACAGTTTCTAAAAACCACCAAAAGAATATAAATACTACATTATGATAGGGAGATGGGAAAGTTAGGAAAATAATAATATTAATGTCAAAACCCACTATGTCAAATTTCATGAAAGTACACAAATTCTTTCACTGAACTAGAATTCAGCTATAACAAGCACTGCACGAAGTAAGACCAAGCATTAACTGGGAAGGAGGATAGTGCAGTATCTAATTACTAAAGACAGTAATATTTTTTGTATAACATCAACCAAAAAACTCTCCCATATAAGAGCTCAGCCACCATTCAAGGATCATATCTTTCTGAAAGGGTAACATTTCATTTTTAAATTTTTTTTCAAAAACAATAAAACACTGCATTGCTCAATCTCTTGCTTGAACAGAATTATTTTTGGAAATTAAAATGTTCTTATAACTGGAAAAAAAAGCCAATTTCTCCAAAAGAGCCCCTAAATTTAGTACTCTTCCAATCCACTTACCAAACAGATTTTTCTCTGCAACTTAAAAATATGACCCTAAGACTCTTCTGAAATATTTAATACAATAAAAGCCTTCAATGCAATCTCTTTAATACCTAACTAAAACCACAATGAAGGAACTGAAAAGAGAAAAAGACACAGACACAAAAATCATTAGAAAAGGGGAGAGAGGGAGAAGAAACGAGGAAAACAACCCCATAAATTGTAAATCCAGAATCTAAAAAAAATTTAGACTATTCCTCAGGTAGATAAAGCCAAAAATACAGTTTTAGCTCATGCCACACCCAGCTTCACTTCACAAAGATCACCTGAACAAAGACGGGAAGGTGTTTCACTCTTCTCCCCTAATCCCAATCCCTGACTCAATCTGATTCAGAAACACAGGTTCTACTGAAAAAATAAAACTATGCAATTGTCTTTTACTACTTAATTCTGACCTATGATGGAAGCAATATAATTTAACCCTACTCACCTGAACCTTTCCCAACTATACCACTGCCTTTGGCCCTTCTATACTACCTACCTACATCCATACAGGGGTAACAAATTCTACAAAACAACTATCATGTAAGGAACAGATATTGGTAGTAGCACATGATATGCTCAGAGATAGAGTCCCAGAATAAACACTACATATATGTTCAAAATCAGACATACTTTGTACAAGTGCATTATGGGAATTGTAGTCGGCCACAACTACGTTGAGTACTCATACAAAAGATACAGGAGGTGGGAGGCATAAGAAGAAAGATACTGCCTCAGTAAACTAAAAAATATCTCCAACAGTACACACTAAGAGAAAAACCAATGCTGTAAAACCTCAAACCAATGATTAAGAACACAAAACTCAGACACTCTCCCCCAAAAAACAGGAAAAAAAAAAAGAGTGAAAATTATGAGAAGATGGCATACATAAGGATCAGAAAATAAACAGCCAGCCAAAAGATATTAGTTTCCCTGAAGAACAAAAACATCAAACAGATCTGAAAGAATAATCAAAGATGAAACATAAGGAAGATATCTTTCGTTGCCAAAAAAATGGTTTAAACAGATTATGTGCACTATATTCCCAACTAAATCAAGAAAAACAGTATTAGACAAATATATGGCACCAAATGTGACGTTTACAGAAAAAAATGAAAAACATTCTACAAGCAATCAGACATAAAGAACTAGTTACTCATAACAGAACAAAAAACAAGTTAGCCATAATTCTCTCCCTAGCAATAAACATTAATTGATTTAAAAAAATGACTTCTAATCAAAAATGGCACAGCAAAATTCTTCAAAACTCACCAAAAACATCAGAAAGTATGATGATAACAACCACTCTCCCCAAAAGACAGAAAAGTTGAAAAGGGAAATAACTACAATCACAATTAACAAACTTTGAGACACATCTGTTCTACCAAACATATTAAATTTTGGCCCACAATAAAATAGGGTGCAAGAGTGGGCACATGCTCCTCAGACCTCAAGCAGAAGAGAGTCAGGTCCAGGCTAGCATAAAAGGATCTAAAGGCATAGATGGGATGCAGGACATGAAACATCAAAATCACAGTGGAAATAAAAGAAACACTTATCAATCAGCTTCCTAACCAATGAAGATAAGAAAACAAGCAGCAGCCACTAATTCTTAGCACCAGGGGCCTGTGACTGGGGGTCAAGGGGGACTCCTGCCACACTGACCAACCTTTTAAACCCTGAAAACTGAGAGAAGTAGGTTCCCAGGGCAAAGGAAAAAATAAACAGAGTGAGAAGGTGAAAAGACTCAGGTGGTCTGAGCTCATTAGTCTCTCCCTTCACTTCCCACATGATACTTCAACAAATTTCTATCACCATTTTTAAAAATGATTAATGACTGCAAAGTAGTTAACAGAGGACCCATGTGCAGAAACTGCAAAAGAGGTTAGAGAAAGACATGAAGCAAACAGGAACCTAAGCAAAGGGCAGAAAATAGCCATAGCAAGAACTTCCTGAGGAAACAAAAAGAGAAATCAAATAGTTACCACCACATCAAGGAACTATCAACATAATTTTTTTATTTAAAAATCTCAAGCAAGGGGCATCTAGGTGGCTGAGTTGGTCAGGAGCCTGCCTTAGCTCAGGTCAGGATCCCAGGGTCCAGGGATCAAGATCCAGGTCAGGCTCCCTGCTCAGCAAGGAGTCTGCTTCTCCTTCTGCTCTTTCCCCTGCTCAACTCGAGCTAGCACTCTCTCTCAAATAAATAAATAAAATCCTTTTTTTAAAAATGATATTAAGAAAACTAAACTACTGGGTGTTATATATACAATTGATAAATTATTGAATTCTACATTTGAAACTAATGATGTACTATAAGTTGGTTAATTGAATTTAAATTAAAAAAAAAAGAAAACAAAACCAGTAGGGCAGAACCAATATTCAAAGCTATAATGGAAAAATATTTTCCTGAAATGATAAAATAAAATAAATAAAATAAAATGAAATGAAATGAAATGAAATAATAAAATAAAATAGTAAAATAAAATAAACTTGAACCTATCAAATCTCACCTTGTGTCCAAACAAACTGACGAAGAATTAATCAACTGTCAATAATGCCAGTTAATTTTACAGTTTTTTAAGGATTAAAAAGATAAGTTATACATGAGACAGGCAAAAAAAGTAATTCATTCAATAAGAAAATTTTTTTAAAGATTTTATTTATTTGACAGAGAGAAACACAGCCAGAGAGGGAACACAAGCAGTGGGAGTGAGAGAGGGAGAAGCAGGCCTCCCGCCGAGCAGGGAGCCCGATGTGGGACTCGATCCCGGATCTCCGGGATCATGACCTGAGCCGAAGGCAGTCGCTCAACCAACTGAGCCACCCAGGCACCCCTCAATAAGAAATTTTAATTTAAGTCAGACTTAGACCTTTCCATAGCAATTGTCAACACCAAATGTAATGTCCAAAATTCTGAGGGAGGCTAAGAAAACCTTCAAATATAACAGCAATAACCCCCAAGAATGCAAGAATACTTAGAGGCTTTTCTCAAGGCTACTGGATGATTAAATTCAACTAACCAAGAAGTAAATCAAGATAATTCCTAAACGGTAAAAACAAATTGGTGGTAAGCTTTGAATCCATTTAGATATGGATAGGATGAAAAGGTTGTGAAAATTGTGATTACTAAGATGTATATAAATGTTTTAAACTTTGACAAAATGAATAATAGGATACCAACAATAAAAGAAGTTGACAAAAAGGGAGGAAGAAGAAACCATAAGTAAGCTGCTTTCCTTATCTTTAATAACAGATGGAACAGACACGGCCAAACATTGAAATGCAGCTTTACAAAACAGAAAATATCTGTTGTAACAAATTACCAACATAAACTTATTGCTAAAACAAACAAAAAAAATTGAAAATAATAACTTTTACCTCTTTTCTAGTCTTATTTAGAAGGGTCTTTTAGAAACCAAAATAAACTGCTGTGAATAGACATTTACATAAAATTCATTTATTCCTTCTATTTCTTCTCTTCCTTTTGTCTGTTAGAATATAATAAAATAAATTTATATCTAAAAAACATATTATTCTGGGGGAACTCATCTGGCTCAATTGGTAGAACACACAACTCTTGATCAAGCCCCGCAATGGGCATAGTGGGCATACTTTAAAAAACAATAATAAAATAAAATAAAAATAAAAAAAGCATTATTCTGCTTTATAAATTTTATTCTATGCCTAAATTTGACCTCTGTAGACAAAAATATCAGCTTCATGTTTAACAGGTGCTAAAAAATGTCAAATCTGGATGGTAAGACTGAGATAACTTTGGTGGCAGGGTTAGTTTTTATTTTTTGTTTTCTTACTTGCACTTTTAGATACTGCTTGAGTTTTAAATAATGCAGTTCTATACTTTTTATAGAAATCACAAGATTATTCTTTTCCACAAATGTGATTTAAAAAAATAAATAAAGGAGCAACAGGGGCGCCTGGGTGGCTTAGTTGTTAAGCATCTGCCCTCAGCTCAGATCATGATCCTAGAGTCCTGGAATCAAGCCCCACATCAGGCTCCCTGTTCGGTGGGAAGTCTGCTTCTCCCTCTCTCATTCCCCTGTTCGTGTTCCTCTTTAGCTGTGTTTCTCTCTGTCAAATAAACAAATAAAATCTTTCAAAAAAAAAATAAAGGAGCAAGATCAATAAAGTTGAGGGGGAAATGTAAAAATACATTTTTACCATAAAATATTAATACCCTATACTATTCCTGGGAACATTAAATTAGCTTTTAAGCCATTAAATGAAATCAGTAAGTTAAAAAGTTGTAATTTGTGATATAAAAAGTTCACGACATTTAATAGGTATGGGAAAACCACCAAAATTAGTGTAGGTCTAAATAAAAAGTGAACACAAATTTTAAAACATTCTCAAAAAAAAGGACTAGTAGAATTTAACAATAATAATTTATAGTTAATACCTTATGTTACCATAGCAAAGAGCAAATGTTAACAAAAGCTGTGTGGGTGCAGGGGGTGATACGTGTTATGTGTGAGAACAAGCTCATGTGTATACCCATGCCTGTGTGTCAAGATGGTACAGGAAGTGGGAAAACAGGAGAGGAGAAAGAAACAGTGTATTAAACCCTTTGCTTATCACAGGGAGAAAGATTCATTTCATTTTTGGATTATGGCAAAACCGAAAAGTAAACACTAATAGAAATAAAGAAAAGAGATATGTATGTTTATGTACCATCCAACACATGGGAGATCCAAGGACAGAGAATCCCCAGCTCACACAGAGATGGAAAGCAAAGAAAATACTATTAAAAGTACAGAGTATCATACAGATGAAAAATGACCAACTATATAGATTATATAATTGTAAGTGGGTTGAATAAAGGGAAATGATCTTCAAAATGGGTTTAAAAATCCAATCAAATTTTGTGTTTACAAGAGATGCATCCAAAATAAAATTACAGATTAAAGAAAGCACAGACAATAGAAAACTGTATTCAAAGCAAATAAAATAAAACAAAAGCAAAGAAATATTAAATGAGAACACAAAAAGAGAAATTTTATATTGGTAAATTTTTTAAACCCACCAAAAAAGTGAAATATCATGGACATAAGCTAAATATATAGAACTGGACTATATAAACCAAAATGCTTACCTAGTCAACCAAAAAATGACAAAAAAATATAGTAATGACAGATGAACATTCCACTCCAGAGCTGCAAAGACAAATAGGGGGAAATACCAAAAAGAATACAGAAGTTCTAAAATCATAATTTATGCTCTACCTTATTTCCAGGAATATTTACAAATTTTATAGGTAATATAAATTCTTAAAAAGAATGATATTTAAGAAGAAATTCTTAAAAATACCACATAGGAAAAAGTGTATATTTAAGTCCACATTCCCTTTCTAAAAGCACACAAAAAAAGAAATGACAAATTAACAGTAAAAGTTTAACTTTAATAAAAAAATCACTCTGAAATTTTAAAACTCTCCTAATAAATTTGTCTTCAAACAAATAATAGCCTTCCATCTATGACTCTCAATTGTTCCATATTTTTAAAAAGGTATTTCAACTGAAAGCTCTTAGAAGATCTTTTTAGTCATTCCTCCCCCTGACATGCACAGATCACAATAATTTTTACATATTTCCCACCATATACCATATATTCAGCTTTCTGGCTAATTATTCAGTGTAATATGCAAAAGTACAAAGGATCCCTAACATTAAAGGAGCATATTATTGAGTTGAGGAGTTAGGAAAATCAAACAGCAATCATAAGATAAATAAGATAATACAGAAATTTGGAGTAAGGGGAGACCAAAGGAGAGAGGGAAGGCTTATTTACGTGACTTGAGTTAGGACTGGAAGATAAAAGAAATTGGAAAATCCAGAGAAGAAATGGGAAAGAAATTCTGGTCAAGATTACCGCATCGATGAAAGAATGAAAGAATGAAATGGTTAAATACTGACAGGTATAGTAAGTTACTATGGTAGAGAGAGCCTAGGAAGAAAAACAATGAAGTACCAGATCAAATTGTTTATCCTAAAAAAACAAGCTGCCATAAGATTTTAAAGTACAACGACTTGTGGTTACCAAATGAAGTTTGGAAAGGTTCTTATCACTTTGACATCTATTCAAATAGACTTCCACTCTGAGGTATATTTCATATCTCTAGAGAGAATAACATTCCCATAAATGATCTTTATTTGTCATTTGGGAAACTGACCAGCAGAGCTAAGACACTGGCCAGGCTTCCACAGCTACTTCATGCAATTAGAAGAAAACAACAGCTGAGAATTTAAAGAACGTTATCACATTCATGCTCTGCTTATTCTTAAACTACAAACTATACGCTTATTTCCCATTCCCATAGTTTAACACAAAAAAATTAAAATAATTAAACTAAAAAATATCTCTCTAATCAAGAATGCCATTTACCATGAAAAAAAAAAAAAGAAAGAAACACAAATTTAAAATTAGTTTATAATAAACAAGGTAGAGGGCTTGGGCTGCCAAATAAATGGGAGTGGGAGGAAATAAAGCATCTTAGTTTCTGAGAAAAATGCTGTTATTAACTATAATTGCATCAACTTGATCCAGATCCAATATTTCTTATTCATTGAAAAGAAACATATTAAAATAGCAGCAATTTCCTCTACAAATAAACACATTCAGTCAATGAAGTTCAACCAAAAAAGTTTAACTCTAAAGGTAATAAAAAGCAGAAGCAAAATTATTTCACTGCTTCTAATTTCAAATGATAACTTCTAAACATAAATATACTATAGGTAAGTCAATAATAATCACTTTTAAAATTCAAATACAAATTACAGTGAAATTCTTTCAGTCTAACTCTATGCTTTTATATGCTAAAGTACATAAAAATAAGAAATTATCCAATGAATAATTAAAAGTTATTGTTATATATTAATTAACTGTGGAAATCGTTAACAGTAATATTTATACTTAATCGTTTATACTTATGACGTTGAAAAAGCTATGAGAAGAACTAGGAAATTTCTTTTGCAAATACCTAATTTAGAGGTGACAGACTACTTCTGAATATAAGCATCTTCATGCACCCTACATGGAAATTTGGTCTTTTACTCTTAATTTCAGTTATTTCTGGACCCTTAACTCATGAGATACATCTGAACTGACTCCATAAATTAACCATGAATATCTACTCAAGAAACTGTATCTTTGAGCTTCTCTCAGTAAAGTGACTCTTGAAATAGGTATGTCCCATGTACATAATACATGTGTAATGTAAGTATTTCAACTAAATGGTGTCAATGAGATCTTTCTATCCACCACTCCCCTCTGCCCCACATATACACAAAAACCACAATGACCTTTTAGTATTTAAACCTGAGGGGCATGGGGACTGTAACCCAAGATGGAAAACATAACCACCAGTGTGGATCTGTCTTCTTGCACCTGAGCTGTCACTTGAGAGGCCAAAGAGAACAGCTCTTGGATGGATATATGAACTACTGCAAGAATTACTCTCCCAGAAGAAAAATACTTGACATTGCCCTGCTGGCAAGATGTTTTTCCTGTTGTAAATTATTCTAAGTAAATCTGATTTAAAATGTCTGGTGAATCTAAGTGTTTGGTTGCACTTAAAAGACTATCTGGTAGATATTGTAAAAGCCAATCTCAAATCTTATATATATTCTTCAGGTACAAAATAACTATAATTTGTGTTAAATGCATAGCAATTACAGGATGGTATTCTCCCAAAAAACATGGGAAAGCAACTTCTTTTTAAAATATATTCAATGTTTTCAAAATGGTGTTTCCATTTTCCAATATTCAGGCTTCAGATTAACCATTAATGCAATTACGAATACCGTTCATTGAGCTTCAACAATATACACATCCAATCTCTTAATTTGGGAGAGTTAGTCATGTCATACTGATCAGATACTATTGGTGCCACTGAGGAATCCTTCACATGGTTTTTAAATTTCAATAAAGTTATCTAAATAGGCAGAATTGACTACATCTAGGGAATCTATAAAGGTTTATGGAAAGTTGTGTTTCTAGGAGTATCAGTCAGTGGAGCGTGCTGACTCTTGGTTTCAGAGTTGTGAGTTCAAGCCCCACACTGAGTGTAGTGATTATTTAAAAACAAATTCTTTTAAAAAAGAAGTTGTGGGGCGCCTGGGTGGCTCAGTTGGTTAAGCCACTGCCTTCAGCTCAGGTCATGATCCTGGAGTCCCAGGATCGAGTCCCGTATTGGGCTCCCAGCTCTGTGGGGAGTCTGCTTCTCCTTCTGACTTTCTCCCCTCTCATGCTCCTTCTCACTCACTCTCTCTCAATAAATAATTAAAAAAAAAATTAAAAAAATCTTTAAAAAAAAAAGAGTTTTAAAAAAAAAAAAAGAAGTTGTGTTTCTACATGTTTACTGGGATGTTCAATTCCTAAACATAATCTGAGATGCTAAAGATCTGTCAGGATCTTGCCTTCTATACTGACAATCTAGAAAAATTACAGTTAGGACTCATTTCTCTTATTTTTGATAAATTTTATAAATTTAAGGGATGGATTTTATCTTTCATTTTAAAGGCAAATTGGCCCTTTTAAAAATCTGAACTGTCTTAAATACATAATCATTAGCAATTCTGCACCACTTGACGTAACAAGATCTAAAACAAGTTTTGATGTGTAATGGTCTCAAGTCTAACAAGAAGTGATCTCTAAATGGTACCCATCAAATGCTTGAAGAAATCCTTTCCTATTTTATAGAAAATAATCTATCAGGTAAGCCATTTTCTTTAAATCTTTACTTTACAAAGGACATCTCACTAGAGATACTAAATAAAAATGAGAGAATAAGGAGTGCACTTGTCATGATGAGCACTGTGTGATGTACAGAATTATTGAATCAATATATAGCACACCTGAAACTAATGTAACACTGTATGTTAACTACCTGGGAATTAAAATAAAATAAAAATGATTGATGATGTCTAAGTAGGTCCTTATTATATCCTTTTCCAATAAAAGTTATATTTTAAATTATTCCCATTTTTGACATTCACACTCCAAATAACCTGTCATTCCTAGTAAAATCACTTGCTATTATTTCATAACACTTCTACAGAATTCCTAAACTAAGATCCTAAAAAAAAAATTAAATCACTTACTGTACACAGCCCACTCTTACTGCAACAGGAATGTGGGGAAGCTGAGTGGCCCACTTCAGTGTCACATCCTGATAAATATGCAACATGTTATTATGGTTTCCAATCAAAGTATTTATTGTTCCTTCAGAAACTGTATGTTCAATATAGAAAAGAGGATAATAAGAAAACAGTTACTTGCAACAGTATATCACTCTTAGGGGATTTATGATACAAACTGATTCTAACATCTTGATGTAAAAGCATAAAGTAACAAAGTATTTAAGTAATAAAATAGTATTTTTCAATTTCAAGCACCAATATCAAAAATTAAAAAATAATTTTACAGACTTGGGAACTACAAGTAGATAGTAGCCAGCATTTTTGCATTTTATGAAAAAAGCATAAATTTCATTAATATTTAACACAATTAGCTAATGGTTTTTACGGGGCACCTGCTACAGATAAGTCATTCCATTAGGCATTACTTTCTGCTTAGAAGAGAGTCAGATGTTCTTTTGCAAACATCTTGAACTGCCACATTCTGGAAAGCATAAATGTATATCTGAGGTCAATTCTCAAAGACATTCTGTGCAAAGTAAATGACTGACAAAACCAAATGTGTGCTTTATATCAAACTTGTATTCAAACTTTAAAGTTAAAATTTCCATTACATGTCCTGTATTAAACTATTCTCCTAGATGTTTAAAATATATGTATGTGAATATGGCTCTTCCTGATGTATGTAACATAGACTTGACATATGGAAAACATAAAAGAAAAATCCTTCTACACACCTGAACAATATGGGAGAAAACAACTTGGGCTACAATCAAGTTTCTTCATGAATCGAATCTGTCCATTATCTTTAAGGCAAAAAAAGTTTCTTTCACCAAGAACAAAAACAGAAGATGCCGACTGATTGAAAGAGACAATACATATATCAAGTGCTTGCTCTCCAATATTTAGAGTCCAATCTACCTACAAAGGAAAACCTAAAATAAATTTAGTTGCTAAAAACAAATCATTTCAGTCATTTTCATATCAATACAATTAAGAAACTGTTTTACACAGTGTGGAGATTCCTTAAAAAAATAAAAATAGAGCTACCTTATCACACCCTGCAATTGCACTACTGGGCATTTACCCCCAAAGATACAGATGTGCTGAAAAGAAGGGCCATATGTACCCCAATGTTCATCGCAGCAATGGCTACAATCGCCAAACTGTGGAAAGAGCCAAGGTGCCTATCAACAGATGAATGGATAAAGAAGATGTGGTACATATATACAATGGAATACTTTGCCTCCATCAGAAAGGATGAATATCCAACTTTTGTAGCAACATGGACTGGATTGGAAGAGATTATGCTGAGTGAAATAAGCCAAGTAGAGAAAGTCAAGTATCACATGGTTTCACTTGTGTGCGGTGCATGAGGGGTAACCTGGAGAACAGTGGGAGAAGGAAAGTAAATGGGAAGTAGGGTAATCCAGGGAGAGAATCGAAACAAGAGAGACTTTGGACACAGAAACAAACTGAGGGACTTGGGGGGGGGGGATGGGAGAGCCTGGTGGTGGGTACTGGGGGCACCTATTGCATAGAGCACTGGGTGTGGGGAATGGGAAATAAATCTTGGAACACTGGGAAAAAAATTTTAAGTAACAATAAAAAAAAAAGAAAGAAACTATTTTACAACAAAGCAAACATAAAGATTGGCTAGTCTTCGTTTGCTTCTTTTTTGTGCGTGTGATGACCAGATTTCTGATATTTTATACACTCTAGTAGGTTTTGTCCCATCTTTTACCAGATGATATAAGTACTTTGGTGGTTCAAACTTGCTCATAAATTTGGGGAATAGGGAAGGACAAAATAATACTCATATAAATTTAACCAAAGAGGTATTATAAGACCTATACAATAAAACTCTAAAACATCAATAAAGAAACTGAAAAACACTAATAAATGGAAAGATGTCATGTATATCAAATAGAACAATTACTATTATTAAAATGACCATACAACCCAAAATGATTTACAGTTTCAAAGCCCTATCAAAATTCCAATGGCATTTTTCATAGAAATATACAAAAATCCTAAAATTCATACAGAACCAGAAAAAACTCCAAATAGCCAAAGTAATCTTGAGTAAAAAGAGCAAAGCTGAAAGCATCAAATTACAGATTTTAAAATACACTACAGGGGCGCCTGGGTGGCTCAGTTGTTAAGTGTCTGCCTTCCGCTCAGGTCATGATCCCCGGGTCCTGGGAGCCCCACATTGAGGCTCCCTGCCCTGCGGAAAGCCTGCTTCTCCCTCACTCACTCCTGCTGCTTTGGATCCCCTCTCTAGCTGTGTTTCTCTCTGTCAAATAAATAAGCAGAATCTTTAAAAAATAATAAAAATAAAATATGCTACAAAGCTACAGACTTAGTAAAAAGCATACTGCTAACATTTAAAAAGCAAAAAACAAAAACAAAAACCTAGACCATAGGAACAGAAAAGTGCTGAGAAATAAATGCATCTACAGTCAGTTGACCGTCAACAAAAGTATCAAGAACACAAAACACAGTCTCTTTAACAAATGGTGATGAGAAAACTTGATATCCACATGCAAAGGAGTGAAACTGGACCCCTATCTAATAACATATCCAAAATCAACTCAAAATGGGTTAAAGACTTAAACATAAGACCTGAATCTGTAAAACTATTAGAAAAAAAAACATAATGAAAGTTTTTTGTCTTTAGGTTTGGGCAATGATTTTTCAGATATGACCTCAAAAGCACAGGCAACAACAGTAAAAATAGACAAAAGGGGTTGCATCAAACTAAGAAGTTCTTGCACAGCAAAGGAAACAATTAACAGAGTAAAGACAATCTATGGAATGGGAGAAAATACTTGTAAACCATCTATCCAATAAGGGGTTAATACTCAAAAATACATAAGGAACTAGACAACTCAATAGCAAGAAAATCTCTGATCAGAAAATAAGCAAAAAAAAAATTAAGCAGCTATTTCTCAAAAGATATATGAATGGCCAACAGGTATATGAAAAAATGTTCAACATCACTAAATCATCAGGGAAATGCAAATCAAAACCACAATGAGATATCACCTCACATCTCATACCTGTTAGAATGTTAGAAAGGTTATTATTAAAAAGACAATAGATAACAAGTGTAGGCACTGTTGTGTACTGTTGGTAGGAATGCAAATTGGTACAGCTACTATAGAAAATGGTAGGGAGGGTTCTCAAAAAATTAAAAATAGAATGACCATATGATCCAGCAATCATACTTCTGAGCACACAGTCAAAGGAAATGAAAACAGGATATCAAAGAGACATTAACATTCCCATGTTCACTACAACAATATTTGCAATAATCAAGATACAGAATCAACCAAAATGTCCACTGATGGATAAATGAAAAAAGAAAAATGAGATATTGTATATAATGTATATACTATATAATGTGTAAATATAATGGAATATTATTCAGCCTTTAAAAAGAAGGAAATTCTGCCATTTGTGACATAATGAATGAATGTGAAGAGCATTATGCAAAATGAAATAAGCCAGGCACGGAAAAACAAGTACCGCATGGTCTCAATTATATATGGAATCTAAAAAAGGTAAACTTATATAAGCAGAGAGTTGAATGGTGGTTGCCAGGGCCTGGAGGAAGAGGGAAATGAGAAGATACTGGCCAATGGGTATAAAATTTCAGTTACACAGAATGAATAAATTCTGGGGACTTCACGTACAGTCTGGTGACTATAGTTATAATACTGTACTGTATCATACATATACTTGAAATGTGTTAAGATAGATCTTAAATGTTAACATAAAAAAAGGTAACTATGGGAAGTGAAGATGTGTTAATCAGCTTAATTATGATAACCATTTCACAATGTGTGTGTGTGTATGTATATATATATATATATATATATATATATATATATATATATATCTCAAAAGATGTAGTTTACCAAAAATTTTTACAATTTTTATTTATCAATTATACCTTAAAAAACCGGGAGGAGGGGGAAAAGGCAGGCAGAGAATTGGGTAAGAGATGGCCCTATGCAAAGTGAGCCACCTATATAAAGAGCCTATGACAGAAAAGGAAGGACCATGACTTGTTCAAAAAATACATATGTACACGTAAAGAAGTTATCTGCTTCATTGAAAAATTTCCTTAAGAAGAATTTCCATATTGTGTTTACTTTGCAAATCAAATTTAATAATCAGTAAAACCTAACCAATATTTTTGTGACTATAATGTTTTAATACAAAGAATTTAAAAATATGTCAATATGTATACACAGAGCAGTTATTAAGCTGTCCCAGTAATACAGACAGAATCCTCTTTACCTCAAGAGCTACTCCAGGGTAATACTGCATCTCTGAAACACACTCAGTGTTTAAGAAATGCTTCTTAATGAATGTAATGAACATGCTTTTCAGAATTCAGCCCCCAATCAATTAATATTTTTAAATTAAAAAAAAAAACAAAAAAGAGGAAGGACATTGGCTGACATACTGTATACAGCAATCACAGTGAGATGGCCACACAAAAGCATCTGGACAAAGAGGAAATAAGACTGCCCTCAAAGTTAGGCTATAATCAAAAAATAATGGATCAAAGAAGAGATATAAAAACTCACATTAAAGATACAAATTTCTGGCCATCAAGATATGACTTAGACATTTATCTACTTCAGGTATTAAAATATCTGAAAAAGGTATGAAATCCAAATAGGACTGGACAGAAGAACAAATATTATTGGCGTGTACATAAAAACAACCTGGGGTGCCTGGGTGGCTCAGTGGGATAAAGCCTCTGCCTTCAGGTCAGGTCATGATCCCAGGGTCCTGGGATCGAGGCTCACGTCGGGCTGTCTGCTCAGCAGGGAGCCTGTTTCCTCCACTCTCTCTGCCTACTTGTGATCTCTCTCTGTGTCAAGTAAATAAATAAAATCTAAAAAAACAAAACAAACAAAAAAAAAAACCAACCTGAAGGAGGAGGACAGCATAGTGAATATAAGTGGATGCACCAGATTATCTTAATCTGAATTAGGATTCAACACTAAGAAATAATTCAATTACTATTAAGTTCAAATGTATCTTACCTATACAAAAAGATTCCACTGTATACAAATAATAATGTCAGTTCCACGAGTCACATTTCTCCTTACATTTTAATAGGCTGGTATTCTAGCATTAAATATCACTGTTAAGGTGCTTAGTGTCTCAGTTGGTTAAGTTTCCAACTCTTGATTTCGGCCCAGGTCATGATCCCAGGGTCATGAGCTCAAGTCCCACATCAGGCTCCATGCTGGGACTGGAGCCTGCTTAGGATTCTCTCTCTCTCTCTCCTTTTGCCCCCCAACGTTCTCTCCCTCTCTAAAGAAAAGAAAAGAAAGAAAAAAAAATCACTGTCTATAACTCAGTCTGATGTGTCCCTGATTATGACGATTCATTCAGAATGGATAGGCAAACCAAGTTTCTGAGGCTACAGGCTGAGATCCAGCCAGTAAACACTTTTAACTCACTAGGTACTGAGTGCCATTCTCTGTGGCCTTCCCTTAGGGAAATATATCACATTCTAAATTAATGAGTCTCAAAAAACACTATTTACTAAAAATAATAACTTTAAAATTCTTCCACTTCCAGCCAAGACAGAGTAATAGGAAAAAGACTTTGCCATCCCACCTGAAACAATACAACATGGATAAAATATATGAAACAATAGTTTGCAATGCACTGAATATTAGACAACAAAGGACAGCAATCCCTTGAAAACAAAACAAATGAGGTGAATGGCATGACTGTTCTATCCCTGAGACAGTTTTCAGGCCATGGCAACAGGAGGAGAAACCCAGGCAAGGCCCAGCAAACTCCCTGAATTGAGGAAATGAACACTGGGAGTTCAGAGAAACCAAACCTGCTGAGTTCACAAGACAGCATGCCAAAAGGGAGAGAGTAGCACAGGGACAGAACTTTGATAGCTCTAAAGAATCCTCTCAAATATTCATCTGAGTATTATCAGCACATTTATGTAAGGAAACTACCCAAAGCCAGGGAAAGAACAGCCCAAAAGGATTAAAGGTAACACTACCCAGAATTCATACCACCTGGAATACTGCCTATGCCTGCCAGCCAGATTGGAACACCTCATAATTTAAAGGAAGCTAAGTAGAGCACTCAGAAGGGTGTTATCTCAGAAGTACGAAATAAGCAGCCTCAGGATGAGTGCTGCTCTGGTCCTAGCTAACAGCCCAAAAGGATCAAACTGTCCAAGCACCATAACTGCATCCCAGGCCGGAGCTCAAGAACATTTATAGGAATACAAAAATATCTGGCACCCAAAAGTAAAATGACTATATCTGGCATCTAATAAAATATCTGTAGACATGTAAAGAAATAAGAAAATGTGATTCACAAAGAAGAGAAATGGACTCAAAACTGACGCAGCTAAAATTAGAGAACAAGGACATTAAAACAATTATTAAAAGAGTATTTTATATCTTCAAAAAGTTAAGTAGAGACATAGAAAATACAACAAAAAAATCAAATTGAACTTATAAAAATGAAAATCATGAAAATTAACATCAAATGAGATATTATAGAAAAAAGATTCATAACCTTGAAAACATAGCAAAAGTTATCCAAAACAAAATAGAAAAAAAAGTTTTAATGAAAATAAAATTTGTGAGCTGTGGGATAACTTCAAGTAGCTTAATGTATTGTGTAACTGGAGTCCCCAGAGGACAGAAGAAAGATGGAATGTTAAAAAAAAGAAAAAAGTTTGAGGAATTAAGAGTTAAAATTTTTTTAGTTTTCATGAGAACTATAAATTCACAGATGCAA
Organism: Spilogale gracilis; assembly: GCA_004023965.1. Classification (NCBI taxonomy): domain Eukaryota; kingdom Metazoa; phylum Chordata; class Mammalia; order Carnivora; family Mephitidae; genus Spilogale; species Spilogale gracilis. Next base: position 22,488 of record PITA01011348.1, on the reverse strand, counting down.
GAAGCTCCACAAATCCTAAGCACAAAATAAAGAAAACCACATAAAGCACATCATAGTCTAATTGCTTAAAAAAAGTGATACGAGAAAATCAGAACAGTAGTCAGAGAAGAAAGATACTATGAAGAGAAGAACAAAAGGTAATAATGTAGGCAGATTTCTCATGAGAAACAATGGCAGCAAGAAAAGAGTAGAGCAACCTCTTAAAATGCCAGGGAGGGAAAAACATGTCAAACTAAAATCTTATACCCAAATAATATATTTCCAAACAAAAAAATAAAAAGTACTTTTTGAGACATAGAAAAGCTGAAAGAATTCATCAGCAGTGGACTCACACTGAAAGAAATGTAATAGTAAGTCCTTTAGGAGGAAAAAAATGACACCAAATGGAAATATGGCCTACACAAATTAATGGTAACTACATGGGTAAATATATTTTTTTATCATTTAAATCACATTAAAAGATACTGGCCATTTAAACAAAAATAATAACCCTGTAATACGGAGTTTACAGCATATATAAAAATATAGTATATGACAATAGAACAAAGGCTGAGAAACAGAAGTATGGTTCTTATATGTGAAATAGTATAATATCACTGAGAATAGATCGTGATAAGTTAAATACTGTAAACTCTAAAACAACTCTTAAAATAATAAAACAGGGAGTTATGCTTAGTAAGTCAACAAAGATAAAATGGAATCATACAAAATACCGAATAACTCTAAAAGAAAGCAGAAAAACAGGAAAATGGAAACAAAGAACAGAACAGACAAATAGAAATCAAATGGTTATATGATAAACTTAAACCTACCCATTTTAATAATCATATGAAATGTAAATGGCCTACAAAATAAATTAGAAGGCAGAGCCTATCATACTAAACAAAAAAGCAAGACCCAATTATGTGCTGCTTATAAGAAATGCATTTTCACTACAAAGACATAAACTGGATAAAAGTAAAAAGATGGAAACAGATATATAAGAACAACACTCATCTAAAAAAGAATGTTACCAGTGCAAAAAGATAAAGAGGGTTATTTGATAATAAAAAGAGTATATGTTCATCACAAGACATACAATCTTAAATGTTTATGTACCTAATAAAAGAATTTCAAAACTAACTAACAAAATTTCAAGAAACAGATAATCCCCAGTCAGATTTCAATACCCTCCCTGAATAAATGACAGCAAAAAACTAACAAAATTTCAAGAAACAGATAATCCCCAGTCAGATTCCAATACCCTCCCTGAATAAATGACAGAAATTTGTTTAAAAAAAAACGAATACGGATATGAAAGATCTGCACAGTGCTATCATCCATTCTGACACCTATAGGACACCCAAGAACAGCTAAAAAATGGATATTCTTCTCAGGTGCTCAGTGAAGGTTTACCAAGATAGATCATATTTTAGGCCATAAAATAAATCACAATAAATTTGAAAGAATTCAAAGTCATACAAAGTATATCCCTGACCACAAAAGAATTAAATTAGAAATCAACAAATAGTTAAGAGGTAGCTCTAAGTAACATAGGCAGCTTTCAACTGCCTTCCCACAACTACCCTATTAAAAGCATTCCACTGGATAAATTTTGTTTCTCTACAATAGACTTAATGTTCCATGGCATCACAGTCCTGCCAAGTGATTGTGGTGTAATGAAAGGAAGTTTTACTGCTATTTCTTACTCTATTTATTCATTAAAGGAGATTGGGAAAACCTCTCAACTGTAATTGCCTTCAGAATACATCTTCAGTGTAAAGCATAGAATAGTATCAATAACATGTACAGTTAATAAGTAAAGGGTAGGGGCGCCTGGGTGGCTCAGTTGGTTGGGCGACTGCCTTCGGCTCAGGTCATGATCCCGGAGACCCGGGATCAAGTCCCACATCGGGCTCCCTGCTCGGCAGGAAGCCTGCTTCTCCCTCTCTCAGTCCCCCTGCTTGTGTTCCCTCTCTGGCTGTGTTCCTCTCTGTCAAATAAATAAAATCTTAAAAAAAAAAATAAGTAAAGGGTATTCCAGACTAAAAAAAAAATATATGAAGAAGCCTTGAATCAAGAACAGCCATAAAATATCTGGAGCAGTGAGAAGCCCTTGTGGTTGGAGTGCAGAATATAAGGGACAAATGGAAGAAAACCATGACTGAGGAGGAGGTCAAGGACAATTTGACTATCATTATCAATGTCATCTTCATCATCTAGACATTTTCCTAAGTTTATAGATAGATATAGATATAGATATAGATATAGATATAGATATAGATATAGATATAGATATATAGATATAATTGGCAACACTATAAAATAGGTATTACCACCATTTTGCAAATGAGAAAACTGGGATTTAGCAAGGTTAACAAAGTTGCTCAAATTTGCTCAAAATTTGTAGTAAGTATAGCTCTCAAGATCTGACTTCAAGGAACATCTCGGAGTCTTAGTCTGACTCTTGGTTTCAGCTCAGGTCGTGACCACATGGGTCATGAGATGGAGCCCCAGCCACACACAGGCTATGCACTTGGCAGGGAGTCTGCTTGAGGATTCTCTCCCTCTGCCCTGCCCTCTACTTGCACATGTACTTTCTCTCTTCTCTCTCTAAAATAAATAAATTTAAAAACAAAAACAAAAACAAAAACAAAAACCTGACTCCAAATTCTATGCTTTATCTATTACTAGTATGGTGCCACCAAATTCCATGAAAAAGTATGTCATATTTGTATTTGCCGTGTTCTCTCTTTCACTTTTCACTATTATTAAGAAATTAAGAAATATGTTTTCATCTCATTCTTGGGCTCTTTTAAGTTAGCCTTCCTTCCTACCTTAATTTCTATGTTCTAATATAAAAAAAAAATGGTTTTCTCTAATATTCTTCCTTCTTTGGTACTCTAAAGTCTACATTATTTTTTCATGTGGTTTCTTTCATATGTGTCCTTCTCAAATACCTTTACTATTTCCATTATAATTTTCAATTCCTTCTGTTTTTCCTTCCTGTCCATGCAGGTTCTCAGGATAAAGAGTTCACAACCATCATCTATTCCCTAATTTTTATTAAACTGAGAATTTATCATTTACAATTTTCCTTCAAACTATTTTTCAAATTACCAAACTTCCACCTTTGTCTTTGAGCCAATCTTATCTTTGTGGAAGATGAATTTTTATCTTTTACATATATATTTAATCACATTCCTACTCATAACAATATTTTTGCCTATTAAAGGTTTTTTTCTTTTTTTTTTTACTGTTACGTTAGTCACCATACAGTACATCATTAGTTTGGGATGTAGTGTTCCATGATTCACTGTTTGGTATAGCACCCAGTGATCTATGCAATACGTGCCCTCCTTAATACCCATCACCAGGCTAACACATCCACCCCCACAAAACATTCAGTTTGTTTCCTGGAGTCCATAGTCTCTCATGATTTGTCTTGCCCTCTGATTCCCCCCCCTTCATTTTTCCCTTCCTTCTCCTCTCCATGCTACTCCTTATGTTCAACAAATAAGGGAAACCGTATGATTGACTTTTCTCTGCTTGACTTATTTCACTTAGAATAATCTCCTCCAGTTCCATCCACGTTGATGCAAATATTGGGTATTCATTCTTTCTGATGGCAGACAAATGGATAAAGGTGTGGTTTTTTAAAATTTTTGTCTCTTTACTATGTTGGTTTATAATCATTTCCCTTAAAATTGACTCATCTGCATAGTTATAATTCTAGTGGTGCAACTCTATAATCTAATAAATTATAACAGGACCAGGCATGTGTATAATAACCAACTAAATTTTTGCCCATTGATAGAATCATAACGCAGAAAAGAAAAATAGCTTAAATAAATATTTTTTAAAACTTTCTCCCCAGGAATTTTTATTCTGGAAAAAAAAACTGGTGGTTAAATATGACATTACTGAAATTTTTGTATATTAAAAAAGGTCTTACAACAAGTCTTTTTCCAGAACCAAGTTTTTGTTGTTCAGTCTCCTGTCTTTTATCTGCATCTGTTGCAAAAGCAAGTACTTGGTACCTGTTTGAAAGATATGAATAATTGTAAGTGACTTTATAGTTTAAAAGTTTAAATTATTTTAAATTTTAAAAGCACATAATCTATAAGCTTATGAATTAATTTTTCTTGTTTTAAGAACTGTAAAATTTAAGACAATTCTTACTGAATGACACTATGACGTGAAACTATGTAAAACTGTCATGATAAAGAAATTATAAATATGTCCCAAAATTCACTATTGGGAAAACAGCTCTGCCAACTAGCAAAGCATTTCCATTAGAATTTTATATGACAAACAACAATATTCAAGAAAGATCTAGCACCAAAACACCACATTAAAAGAGTAAATAATGCAAAGCAACCAGATGTAATAGAAATTGTTAAGATATTCTATGACACCCAGAAAACCACAGTTTAGTCCCCAGCTAACCCACTTACTAGTTAGCAAATTAATCACTGTGTCTTATCTTCCCCACCTATAACATGGGAATAATAATCTCTAATTCAAACACAGTTAAAAGAATTTAAAAATAATTTACTGCCTAGTATAGGACCGAGCATATATTAGGTGCCCAGTAGATCAACAGGCAGACCGACACAGACTTACATATAGATAGAGATCAACCACCCAGTAGTTTATCTGGTATGGAATAAGTTCTCAATAAGGGGCATTACAGACATTATGACTTTCTGTAAGTGCTTGATAGTTTTTATTTCATTAGTAACCTTTAGCTTAAATCATTCTTAAAAACAACTTACAAATGTCATTCAATCTAAAAATTCCCTTATTTCCCATTAATTAGTGGTGTATTGTTAACATAATAATCCTACTCTGAATGAAGAAAACTTCAGGTTCATAAATTCCCTTCTTTCCTATTGAACCAAAACTTGCATTGTTCTTCAACAGCTAAAAGGAAAATAAGTAGATATATTTGGACATCTCATATTGTCTAAGAGAAAGATATCTGAAAGTCTAAAAATCAGGGAGCTGAATGAATAAAAGCAATGTGGAATACCTAAATAAGCACTAAAATGTACACTGGAAATGTCATATACCAACTCTTAAACTACCTCAGTCAGCAATACGTGGTTAAAAAAAAATGTCTTTAACTGCAGTCAGATGCAAAATGGCTGTGAATTAATATAGACTTTGCAAGGTATTCATGAAAATCAGTCTTATAGTTAATATGAAAGCCAAATGTATATGAATTTCATCAATTCAACAAACATACAGTAGTGATCTAATACATCTAATATGTCTCACAGTGCTCTGTGATAATAGGAGGTATTCACATGGTTCCTAGGGAACATGTGGCATAAAAAAGTAATTGAGATAGAGGAAACATATATGTTTTAGTACAGGCTCAGGAGAAGAAAGCCAGGTTTTAAAGAATAAGTGAATACTCATCATGCTGGTAAAGAGGTAAAGGTATTATGGCAAGGCCAATAGCACATGAAAAGGCAAGTAGTAAAAACAGATATGGAAGGCCAAGACAGGAGTTTAGGAGAGATGCATGGCAGGGAGGAATGAGTCATGGAAAATCAGACAAAAAAAAATAGGAGGGTGAAGATCTCAGCCTTGTAAAACCATGCTAACAAATTTTATGGGCAGTTATAGCAAATGTCTCCATACCATTTGAGACTGACCTACAAAATCCCTCTCTCCACCAGTGCCAAATAATTAGACCTCACAGTCCAACCTTCAGATAGGATTATTTCACTCTTCCCGGGACACAGTAACAGAAATAGTATGCACTGGTGACTAAAACATCAGCCCCGGCTCTAATAATTAATTAATTAATTATTAATTACACAGACTGTAAATAATTAATTACACAGACTGTTCATTTCCTGAACACACCAACCTACTAGAGGATGATATGGGTATTAATGAGATTGTTGTAAAAATCCAAAGCTTTTGAGCTGTTTGAAGCTTCTTATAGAACTAAAAGCATTATTATATCACCCAGGAATAAGTGAGCCCCTAAAGTGGCCTCACTAACATCAAAACATGAGGCAGAGACACAGCCAAAATTGACTCCTGATTTCCAAATCCAGACCGTTGCTCTCCCTGGAAGACAACTCAGAAGAGTATTTTATTACTAAATACAACTGACAGTAAATTTAGATGATGACAAACTTACAACAGCACCTATTTTATAGTATTTCCTTAAGTCCTCTTTACTGTGACCAATAATGTACATGGGAACCTATTTCCAAAACCAAACAATTCCAGGCAGACTTGGAAATTATGAAATAAAGAAAACGCTTTTTTTTTCTTACCACTCAAATGTTCAGTGATATAAGCTAAAGAATAAAATTCACTCGTTGAGACTACTGAAAGAATAATCAGGCCCAGTGTAATAAGAATTCACAAAAGAGTGTGTCATATGTGTTTCTCCATAGAAAGGCACTAAGTACAGATACAGCAAGTCCAGGTGAATAGTAACACTTTTCGACCCAATAGCCACAAATGCTTAACAGGTCCTGTGGAACACCAAATTCAGCTATATGATTTAGTGCTCTTCCATATCGCATCATAAAAACAGTACCAAGAAACTAAAAATGGATTGAAGTGTCACAGAGCACAAAACAAAACCTTTGAGAATCATTTATTTTCAAATGAAACATAGTTGTCACCTCAAAGGTACCAGGAGATCTTGGAAACTTGATATTTAACCCAGAGAACTCTACTAGAAATGGAAGCTCCGGATACAAAGCATTACAGTGTTCATTACAAGTAAAGCTTAAAACATTCTTAGTTATGCCGGGAAGAATCTTTTTCACTGAAAGATGCCAGTAACAAAATAGCTTTCCTTAGAAACTTTTCACTCTTTCATCAAGTTCTTGTTAAACATCTCCCTTTGGCAAGGTACAATGCTAGGCATTTCAGGAGATATAACATCCCTGCCATCAAGGAGCAGCTAGCGCTGTCAAGGAGAAAAATAAGCAAATACGTAATATCAGCTCAAGTGTGACTAGTACTTGTGGAAAGAGCAAAAAAACTACTTCATGAAATTAAGGAGGAAGAGGTGTTACTTACAGTTAGGTCAGGAAAAGGAGCAGGGGAGCAGGGAGGCTTCCAGACATAATTTTCATATACAGAGAGGAAAGGAAAAACTTCAGATAGAGTACAGCATGAGCAGAAGAGGAGAGAGAGAAAAGGCCTAAATATATATGGAAAACAGATATTTCAATTGGCCAGGGCCTAAGTTTGGTGAAGAACACAATATTATTTTTAAATATTGTCAATTAAACTCTAAAAATAATTTTAAAATACTTCTTTAAAGTGGCTTATCTACTTAGCAATGTGCTAGGTATATGTAGAGGTACGGGGGAGGCATGTAGGAAAGAAAAGGAGAAAAAATAAAGTTCATGGCATGTATACTTCTTCAGGGAGCCTCCCTCCACTGACTCTTTTGAGAGGTCCCACCTGTAGACCTCCTCAGTATCCCATGCACAGCTCTCTAGAGCCTCTATCACAATGAACTGAAACAGCTGACTCACTTGCTACCTTCCACCCTTGCTTACTACTGCTTGAAGACAAGAGATAGCTCTTACTTGACTCTGTACTTCCAGTACCTGGCACAAGTGTATGACACAGAAAAGCCTTTTGAAAAATGTTTCCTGAATGAATAATTGAATAAATGAACTAACTTATTCAGTCAGTGAACAGATGTTTAAGACAGACTCTACTCTCAGGAATCTGATAACACAAAACACACTCTGGAATATTTCAGAATACAAGAAGGCAATATATGATTATTTGGAAAAAATCGGTATTTTAGGCAGTAACATATCAAAGCAGTAACGTATCAACGTATCAAAGGGAGGATAATTGAACCAGTTAACTTTAAAAGTCCGTTCTAAATCTGAACATCCACATTAACAGAGGTAGAATGGGACTGGACTGTAAGGAGCACTGAATGTCAATATATGAAGGTTTCGATTTTTTAATGGGCAACAAAAATTATAATGGCTTAAACAGGTTATTTTAAAAAGATAGATATGCGGGTGCCTGGGTGGCTCAGTTGGTTAGGCAACTGCCTTTGGTTCATCATGATCCCGGAGTCCCAGGATCGAGCTCTGCATCAGGCTCCCTGCTCTGCTTCTCCCTTCTCTGCCTGCTTCTCCCTCTCTCACTCCCACTGCTTGTGTTCCCTCTCTGGCTGTGTTTATCTCTGTCAAATAAATAAATAAAATCTTAAAAAAAAAAAAAAAGATAGTTATGAGAAGGGTTCTTCCAAAGTACAAATAAGAAGAAAACCAGAAATCCAAATGAGGAAATAAAGCCCTGAATGCCAGTGGAAATGGGAAGCAAACACTGAATACCAGGGGAAAAATGTAAAAAGGTCAGGATTTACTGACCAAATAATTTTGACAAGTAAAGGAAAAAAAAGAATAAAAAACTTAATCCAAATTTGGACAAACATTGCTAAGAAAAAGGTCTTATCTAAGCCCCTGCAACCCCCACCAAAAAAAGACAATCCTCTCACTTCAAAAGAAAAGCAACCCTCAAAGTGTGTTTCTAAATTAGAATCGCCTTGAGGATGTGTTTGCAATGATGATTTCTGGGTCCCCAAACCTACTAAATCAAAATCTAGTGTACTGGTCATTGGGAATATGCAAATGTGCATTTTATAACAGGCTGCCCAAATGATCCTTATGCAACACTGAAGCTTGAGATCCATAGCCTTCGCTAGTTCCTATCTGAATATAATGGAGCTTGTTTTAAAGTAATTAAATATCAATATCAAAAATGAAAATAAATTATGTCTTAAAAGCCTCTTCTATTAACTGATTACATTCTATTAGATGAAGCCTCAAAAGAAGGGTTCTACAGTTTTCTTGTTTCCTCTAAATTTCCCCAGTGATTATCATTTAATTTAATCTATTAAACTTGAAAGTGTATATAAATGTAATATACTACTTAATGTTATAAGCCCTCTTAATTGTCATCTTTCATAATAATCACATAACCCAGGCATTTTTACCATTATAAGAGATTCACATAATGGATAAGGTGTGTAGTTTTAGTCCTAGATGGAGATGGATTTAATAGATTGGTATGTTGGTAAATTACCACAGTTCAAAGGCGGTGAGCTTCTTTGAGATTAAACTTACACATTAAGGAAACCTACACATTGCTTCCTCATCCAGTCACTCCTGGAGTTATTACCAAATTAATTCCTATGCACATATTTTAAAGAGTAAGTCATGGAGCATTCAACTCTTTCTTTTGTGACCCCAGTGTAGCACTGCCAGTATCCCTACTTGGCAGGAGTTGAGGCATGGAACTGGGTGGAAAGCTGAAAAGTAGATCTCCTCAATATTGCTTAATCTTTGGCAGGCTTGAATGAATTATACAGATATTTTTCTCAACCTCTCAAAATAAGCATATTTTATTTCTTACCAGTAGCAATGCCACAATTCATTCGTCTCCTTTGGACAAGAGCCAGAGGAGTTAAAGAAGGAATATGTATAATGACATAGTACTTCCATCAGTTAACTTCTACTTAGTCACAAACATTTGCTTATCTCCAGGGTTTTGAATCAAAGATACCTTGACAATAATTCACAAGAGGTAGAATGCCACTTATGAAGGTGAAGGGAATACTGCATTAACTTGTTATACACACAATATTGAAACTTGAAGACAAAAATTTACAGGTGTTGCCAGATGAATTTATATTTTCTTCCTGCCTTGGAAAAATCGTACGACCAAAAATTGAAAAGCTATAAATACGGTGTTCTTAGATGTTTAAAGTTCTAAGTGTTGCCATCAGTAAGGTAACAATAATAAAGTTACTGAAGATACTGTAATCCTCCAAGTCTATTTCTTTCCCAGAATGAATCTGTACTTTCTTTTCCCCATTACCCCCTCCAACAAAAAACACACCCTCCAAAAACTCAAAACCCTAATTTTTATTGAAATTTAGCTGGTAGAAGAAAAAGATCTCTCTCAAACACAATTCCCCAGAATCAGTAAGAATTTCCAACAAAAAGTACAAATTGTTTTCACAGGGTCATTTTCATAATTCATTTCTACTATGAATTGTTCTTTTTAAAACATTCATAATAACACATATTTTTGCTAGTATTCTTATATCACTTTTTTATATAAAATAATTTCATATATGCATCTTTTCATTTGGCTTTTTCACTTGTATTAGGCTTTATTATTAATAATTCAGGGAACAGTCACAATATTTAATCAGGATTTTCTATGGGTGGCAACTTGACATACATTCAATCCTTTTAACAAGCTTGTCAAAACAGCCATTACTCCCACAACTATACAGTCAATTAATCTTTGACAAAGATTATCCAATGGGAAAATAATATCCAACGGGAATATCCAATATTCTTTGACAAAGAATATCTAATGGGAAAAAGTCTCGTCAACTGGGGTGCCTGGGTGGCTCAGTTGGTTAGCATCTGTCTTCAGCTCAGATCATGATCCCAGGGTCCTGGAATGGAGCCCCAAGTCAGGTTCCCTGCTCAGTGGAGAGTCTGTTTCTCCCTTTGCCCTCCCACTGCTTATGCTATCTCTTTCTTTCTCACTCTCTCTATTTCTCTCAAATAAATCTTTTTAAAAAATGGTGTTGGGAAAACTAGACAGCAACATGCAAAAGAAACTAGAACACTTTCTTACATCATACACAAAAATAAATTCAAAATGAATTAAAGACCTAAATGTGAGGCTTGAAACCATAAAAACCCTATAAGAGATCATAGGCAGTAACCTCTGTGACATCAGCTATAGCAACTTCTTTTCTAGATTTTTCTCCTGAGGCAAAGGAAACAAAAGCAAAAATAAAGTACTGGGACTATATCAAAATAAAAAGTTTCCACACAGCAAAGGAAACAAAACAAAAAGGCAACCTATGGAATGGAAGAAGAAATTTGCAAATGACATAGCCAATAAAGGGTGAGTATCCAAAATATATAAAGAACTTATAAAACTTAACATCTCAAAAACAAATAATCCAATTACAAAATCGGTAGAAAACATGAACAGACATTTCTCTAAAGAAGAAATATAGAGGCCAACAGACGCATGAAAAGATGTTCATCACAACATACCATCAGGGAAATAAATACAAATCAAAACTACAAGAGGTATCACCTCATACCTATGAGAATGGCTAAAATCAACAACACAAAAAAACAATAGGTGTTGGCAAGGATGTGGAGAAAAAGGAACACTCTTGCACTGTTGGTAGAATGCAAACTGGTGCAGCCACTCTGGAAAACAGTATGGAGGTACCTCAAAAAGTTAAAAAAAAAAAAAAAAGAAAAGTGAAAAAATAGAACTACCCTGGGGCGCCTATGTGGCTCAGTCTGTTAAGCATCTGAGCCTTGATTTCAGCTCAAGTCATGATCTCAGGGTCATGAGATTGAGCTCCTTGTCAGGATCCATGCTCGGGGTGGAACCTGCTTGAGATTCTCTCCCTCTCCTTTCCCCTCTGCCCTTCCCCAGTTGTGTGTGTGTGTGTGTGTGTGTGTGTGTGTGTGTGTGTGTGTCTCGCAAAACAAAAACAAAAACAAAAACAAAAATAAAACCAGAAATACCCTATGATCCAGAAATTGCACTACTGGACATTTACCTAAAGAATACAAAAATAGTAATTCAAAGGATTACATGCACTCCTATGTTTACAGCATTATTTACAATAGTCAAGATATGGAAGCAGTCTAAGTGTCCCTCTATTGTTGAATGCATTAAAAAAGACAACACACACACACACACACACACACACACACACACACACGTAATGGAATGTTATTCAGCCATAAAAAATAAAGGTAGAAAGTATAAGGTTAAGTGAAATAAATCAAAGAAAGATAAAATACCATATGACTTCACTCATATGTGGAAATGAAGAAACAAAACAAATGCACAAAGGGAAAAAAGGAGAGAGACAAATCAAGAAACAAACTCTTAATTACAGAGAACAAATTGATGGTTACCAGAGGGGAGAGAGGTAGGGGGATGGGTGAAACAGGTGATATGGATTAAGGAGTTCACTTGTGATGAGCACCTGGTAATGTATAAATTGTTGAATTATTACATTGTACACCTGAAACTAATATAATACTGTATGTTAACTAAATGGAATTAAAAACTTTAAAAGCCAAAAAAAAAGGTCATTATTATCCCCATTACAACCAGGGTAAGGACACTGACCATCAAACAACTGCAAGTAGCAAAGTTAGGATTCTAATCCAGGTCTGCCTCTTTCCAAATCCTTTCCCTCAATCTCTGCACTATACTAACAAGTATTTTAAAATATGTAAATGATATCCTCTAAGTAACCACAATTAACATTTTATCAAAGAAACCAGTCTCTTTTTCATTTGTAATATTCAAGCTTTTTCATTCAGCAACATACCAAGAGTCATAATAACAATTGATTCTACATCCAAACTTACCTGTAACTTTCCACTTGTCGGCAGGAAGAGACAGTAATGAAGGAATCTGTACGGGAACTGTAAGCAAGCGGGCCAGGTAAAAGAGAACCAGGGAGAAATCTCCCAAAAGCATAGCTTTCCTGTTCGAACACCATCAGCATCCCATCCATAGACTGGATACAAATTAAATCTCGACCTAAAGAAAATTAGAGGAAATTAAGTAACTTTTTCTTTATAAATATAATGGTTTTCATTTACCACTATCCATCACATAAATGTCATAGTTAATCTTTTTCCCAAGGGGTAATATAAGCAGTTTAAATTTTAAATTATAAACTGATGAAGCTATCAGATTATTGTATACCAGTATACATATATTCTCCTATTTTTAAATTATTCAGAAGATGTCTACAATTTTAAGTACACTTATTTTCATTTACCATATGCTAAAATATCTAGCTCAAGATAGATAATATCTCAGAACAATCATGACCCTGTAAGATATCATTCTTTCCAAAATCAGAAATATAATGAAAACTATTCAGTAGAGGCTACTTCTCTTCTTCATAGTATGCCAGTCTCATACTTTCACATGACTTAGACATGAGTCAAACACAAGAGACCAAATCCACAGACATGCATTAGGCACCAGTTTTACACAAACCATACTGTTAAGCACTACTGGGAGTGAAAAATACTAATATTGAAAAATACTAATCACAGACTGCCCTAAACTACAGATTGAAAGTATCTTTTGCCACAGAAACAGACAGAACATCTATAAACTATATATCAAAGCATTCAAAAAAGAATAACAGTCTGGGTTCAATATGGGCTCAGTATTGAGTAGGAGCAATTACTAGCCCTATACTCTCAAGAAGAGAAATGTCATATTATAAAGTATTAGAAGTTATTAAACCGATTTAAGATAGTTTGGTATAACTCAGTCATTTGCAAAAAATAACTTGTGGCAGAGAAGCTAACTCTTCCCCCAATAGCCATTCTTTCTTGAGTTAACACTGGACACATGGCCATTCAACATGAAAGGCTGCTTTTCCAGGCCTCTATTACAGATACAATTACATGATTATGTTCTCGCCAATGAGAGGAGAGAAGTAATATGTGCAACACTCAGATATGCCCATAAAAGGACTGACTATACACTCCTCTCTACTGTTCCCAGCATGATGGTGGGGCTGGCACAGCTATCTTCACACGCCTCAGAGATAGAAATCTGGAGGACAACAGGGTCCACCCTCACCCACCAAAGCCTGAGACCACTTTATCTCCAGGTGGTTAAATATGACAGAAATAAACAGCCTCCTTATCTAAACCACCGTTAAGTTTGTGTCTTTGTTAATGCAATCAAATATTTGTATCTTAAATAATACAGAACTTATCTGAACCTAAAGATTCATTAGCATTGTTAAATCTTAAATTTTAGTTTTACTTGATTGGATCCTGGTACCAAAAAACAATAAGCAATAGAAGACATTGGAACAACTGGGGAAACTGGCATATGACCACACATTAGAAAAAATTAGGAATTATTAATTTTTTAAGTGTGGCCATGGTATTAGGATTATATAAGAGAACGTTCTTATTGGGAGGTGTCTGTCATAATATTTATGGGTGAAGTAGTACAAGATATGTATCTTACTTTTAAGTGGTTCATTAAACTAAATCTGTGTATGTGAATATATATGAATATATATATACATATATACATATACATATATATTTATAACTGTTGACTCTAAATGACTGCAATATGGAGGTTCATGTTACTTTCTCTGGTTTTTAAAATTTTTCACAATAAAAGTATAGACAAATGAAATACAGTGTTTAAATATATACCAGTTCTATACACATTCATGTTCTTAACATTGGGAGGGAACTGAGCATTAATGAATTGAATGGAATCAGGGAGGAGAACAATAAATTTAATCTTAATAAGAAAGAATCAAAGAGACAAAGAAATAAAATTAATGAAAAATGTATGCAATGACCCTGACCTATGGGGGAAAATATTACTGTAACCAAAATGCACTCTTGATGTCTGTATTATTAAAGAATGTGAGGTCAGAACATACGTATTTCCAAGCAGAAGTACTGAGTTCATTTCATTTTACTGATTATCACTGAACCACAAATGTTCAGACTCCCAACAATCTAAAAGAAGTGGTCCTGAAAGCATGGCTCCCAGATCACTAGCATCAGCATCATCTAGAAACTTCTTGGAATTGCAAATTCTACGATTCTGCTCTAGTTCTACTAATCAGAAACTCTGGTATCAGGGTGCAGCAGTTCTAGGTTTTACCAAGCCCTATAGGCTATCTGACGCATGCTAAAGTTTGACAACACCTACCTTAGCATGGTATGACAAAGGACTAGAGCTGGATGAAAACTTGAGCCCCAGAGAAAACTCGGCTCCATAGCATGGTATTATATGAAGTCTTATTTCCTGAGACTCTAACAATATAGAGGAGTGTACTTATACTGTAATGTTCACGTGGGCTGTCTCTACAGTCAGATAATTTGGGTTTGAGTCCAGCTCCATCAATTACTGGCTCTGAGTTTGGGCTCAAGTTTCCTATCTACAAGATGGCATACCTACTTTAGTTAGCTATTGTGAGAATTAAATGAAGTAATGTTTAGAAACTAGATCCAGCAGGCAGCAAATACTCCATCACGTTGCTATTTTATAAATTATTTTCTAAGTCTCTACTACATATTATATTAATGTTCAACTACTTGCCGTTTCTCACATACATCATGATGGTGTATGCTTCCTTGATTTTGTTTATATTATTACCTTTCCCCAAAAGCTCTTATACTCATTATCCCCGGTCTAGTACACATTTGCGGGCAGCCTCGTGGTCATCCATTCTCCTCTCCTCCTATCTTTAGCCATGAGGTTTGAATGAGACTGACTTCATTCCAAACCTGAGGGTAGGTCCTGACTTATGCAAACCAATTTGTATCTCATTAATCAGAGTGATTGGTTCGAGGATAGGCATAATTCATAGTCAGTGTGCAAAATTAAATCTCAAGGTTTAGCTAGAACTAGAGAAAAATGTACCCTTCACCCTGGGGAATAATATGTGAGGAATCACAAAGGCCATTTGGTTTTTACTAAGGCAAATTAAAAGAGAGCCACGGGAGACACAGTTTAAGCCAAGGCATCAAACGTCACTTGGAGCCAAAACTACCTGAGAACTTTGCAGGCAATAAATTCCCATAAATATTGAAGCCACTTTGAGATAGATCTCTGTCCTCTGAGAGACATCACAAACTTAGGTTCATCTCTTTCATCCCCAATCACCCTCCATGTGTGATCCCACAGAGCTCCATCCTCGCCTCCATCTTACAAGTAATCATCAATTGAAATAACCTGTTTCTGTGTCTCTTGTTCACCCTAAAATAAACTCAAAGGCAGGAACCATGTCTTCCCATCTTTGAAAATCCAACAACTGTAAAATACCTGGCACATACAAGATACACTAATAAATGTCTGTTGAACTGAAGTAAGCAATGCAAAATAATTTATTTATCTGAAGCTCAGACGGGCTGAGATTTTACTCTATTGTGTTTCACATACTGCATTTGAAATATGTGAAAAATGCTTTATTTATTACAATCTCGGCTGCTGACATTTAGAAAAATGTAGGGACCAATCCAAAACATTATTCAAAAATAAATAAATAAATCCTTCAAATCACTGCTTTGGAAGTCACTTCAGAATACATACCAAAGGATCCCCTGACAGATAATGGGAAGCCATGAAGTTTTGTAGTTCTGACAGAACAGAGTCAACAGGAAGCCTTCATAAAAGCAAAGGATTTCAGGAGCTATTTAAATGACCTAGCCCTGAACTATACTTAGAGTCCTTACCATGTGCTCAGTATTATATTACGAGCTGTAAGAAATATAGAACAACAGGAATAAAAACTACTATTGACATTTACTGAGCACCTGTTATAGTCCTTCATTTGTGATAAACATTTATCCAGTATTTAGCTACAATCTTTAATAACTCTAAAGGTAGACAGTAGTCCCGTTTGACATGAGAAAACTGAAACCCATAGAGTTTAAATAATTTGCCTAAGGGCACCTGAGTGGCTGAGTTGGCTAAGCATCCAACTTTTGGTTTTGGCTCAGGTCATATTCTCAGAGTCATGAAATCAAGCTGTGTCTCCAGCTCCATTGTTGGTGCAGTCTGCCTAGGATTCTCTCCTTCTCCTTTTCCCTCCCCTTCTGCCCCTCCTGCTGTTCACACACTCTCTTTTTCTCTTTCTCTCTCTAAATTAAGTAAATAAATAAATAAAATCTTTAAATAATAACAATAATTTGCCTAATGCCAAAGAGAAAATGACAGAGCTGGTTCTCAAATGAAATCTATCTCACTCTATTATAGCACACATGTTCCTGGGGAGGCTCCATTATACCACACTAGATCAATTTTAAAAATTAACATAAGTTAACATATAACATCTAAATGATGTGAAACAGACTAAGTACTATAGAAAATCAAAGAGCTTCATTACAATTAACATCCTGGGAAAGATTTCATGATAGAGATAGGATGTATTCTAGACTGAGAAGGATAGGTATAATGAATAGAGGTCAAAGGTAAGAGTAGAAAAACTGGGGGGAGGGGGACATACTAGAAGAAGATGCAGAGCATCTTGTGCAATGTATCAAGTTTTACCAATAGGACTTGAAACAAAAACAAGCAGTAGATTGAAAAGATGATAAAATCTTTTTTTGTTTTTTAGATTTTATTTATTTTTTTGAGAGAGAGAGATGCCAAGGGAAAGCATGAAGGGGGAATGAAAGGGAAAAGCAGGCTCCCCACTGAGCAGGGAGACCAATGTGGGGCTCGATCCCAGGACCCCAGGACCCTGGGATCATGACCTGAGCTGAAGGCAGATGGCCAACTGACTGAGCTACCTAGGTGCCCCAAAAGATGACAATATCTTAATGATGCTTCCTCAAAAACTATGCCTGTACAGAGAAAAAAATATCTTTTAAAGTTGAAATAATTAGGAAGGTTGGAGATTTCATCAGAATTTAAAATCTAGATATTCATCACATTGGTATTTTTTTTTAATTTATTTGACAGAGAGAAACACAGACAGAGAGGCAACACACAAGCAGGGGGAGTAAGAGAAGGAGAAGCAGGCCCCCCGTCAGGCAGGGAGCCCGATGTGGGACCTGATCCAGGGATGCCAGAATAATGAGCTGAGCCAAAGGCAGATGCTTAACGACTGAGCCACCCAGGTGCCCCCCATTGGTATTTAACCATGATGAGAGAAAACTAACCACTGTGATTTGAAATATTATTTATAAGACCTAAGAACAAATTGAGAAAGACTCACAAAACATTTTGAAAGAATTTTTAAAGTCATTATTTTTTTATTTTCAATGGCAAAGAAAAACTGTTATGTCTGTGGGGAAGGGGAGATGAAGGCAGGAAAGTTCTATTATGGTAGCCTCATGAAATGAACAATTATTAAATACTGTGTCTCATTTCCTGGTGTTAAAAATATCATGTAGTCAAAGCTTTAACAAGGTGGATAAACATATTGAATTGACTATTAGATTAACAGTCTTCTCTACTAAATTATAATCTATTCATTACAATGTGCATGCATGTGTGCATATGTATGTGCATGTGTGTCCCCATGCCCAGAAGTTCTTTCTACCATGCATGATCCAGAGCATTTTCCACCATACACAATTACAGTAACAAGGGTCCCATGGAGGGCAGTCCTGAATACCATTTCCTCCATTTCTCTGTGCTCTTTTTCTTCCTGTGAAATCTACAAAGCAGAGTAAGTGGAATGGCATACATGAAAGAAGACTACCATTACTCAGCACGCTACATGTTTTCTGAATCTCTCTATGCTCATATTTCTTTTACACACTGAGTAAAAATACAAGTGAAGAAATGCAAACATGGCCTGCAGCCAAACATATATTACAGTTCAGCATGCAATTGCCAAAAATACTTGGTCTTTCTCCAAACCTGAAAAACACATGAAAAACAGACATACAGGTAGTCAAAAAGGCGTACAGGAAACATCAACAGACTGACACATAAGAAGAGAAGAGTCCAAAAGTCTGTGGAACTTCCACTAGTTTTATACACATGCACAGATAAAAAATTTGTTGTTGTCGTTACAGAAAAACTGAAACACTAACTCATTAACCTTTATTGCAAACCTAACTCAAAAATGACAGAACATGTTTGTTATGAGCAAGTACAAAAAAACGTTCAGAGTAGAATTTTAACAGATACTGACTTAAAAACAAATGGCAGATGGATTTCTAGAGCTTGCAGGATTTTAAATTCATCATTAACAGCATTTTTGTACTTTTTCATTCATATCATCTTATCAACAAAACTATCATAGTTTTGAGATACATGATACTATTTGGTCATGCTTAATAATTAATAATTGGCAATTAATCGAACAAAAGAATAGCTAGCTTCTTTCTTATTACTCTCTCACTCATATTTTTATTTGATCATTCTAAAAGCAATCAGTGTCTGATAATAATGCAATATTCAAGTAGATTCTAAGTTTAAAACCTTAGTTATATATAAGTAAATAAAATTTAAAGACCTAAGCAAACAGAGGAAATCAACAAATAGAACACATGTGTTGAGCTAAATAGGTAATACCTTTAAATATGTACCAGGGAAAAATTACACAAATTTTCAACTATTATTCAAGAGTTCCTTCCAATAAATAACTTCATGAGACTACTTACTTTAAGACTCAAGAAAATAAAAATTGGGTCTACATACTAACTTTTCCTATGAACTTGTCTTTTGACATTTTAATGTGTCTCATTTTAATAGGCACTTTAATAGCCTTATAAAGACCACTAGTGTGTGTTCCACCAAGCTATTTATCACAATATTCCGCTCAAACTGTGAAAAAGTTTAATAACATATTATAAAGAAATTACAATCATTCATTAAATCAGCATTATATGTGATGGATTCAATATGAATGCAATGTCAGCATTTAAAGATTTTATTTATTTGACAGAGAGAGAGATCACAAGTAGGCAGAGAGGCAGGCAGAGAGAGAGGAGGAAGCAGGCTCTGTGCTGAGCAGAGAGCCCGACACGGGACTCGATCCCATGACCCTGAGATCATGACCTGAGCCGAAGGCAGAGGCTTTAACCCACTGAGCCACCTAGGTGCCCCACAATGTCAGCATTTAAAAGAAGGCCCTAAACATTATATTATCACTTGCATCCATAAGATATTGGGTAAATTATTTTGTCCAATGTAATGACCATGAAAGGTTTAATAACATTCTCCAGAACTCACATTCATTCAATGAATTCCACAAACATTCATTGTATACCTGGTATGTGCTATAAGAGAAACATCATTGCTACCCTAAGAAAGCTCAGTGAATATGGAAGTTAACCAGTTAAATATTCTAATAATGTAAGAACAGAGGCGTATTAGAATAATTTAATGCCTGAAAGAATCAAGAAAAGCTTCAAAACAGAGATAACACTTGGGTCTTGCAGGTTGAGAAAGAGTTTGCCAGACAATCAAAGAAACAAAAGCAGAGAGCATACTGTACGCAGACACATGGATTATAAAAGAATTATGTCCGGAGAGGAGTGAGAGCAGTGAACTCTGGGGGACAGTGTTAGGTGGAGAGAGACACTGCTGATGAATATAGCAGGCATGTTCATCTGAACCAACAGCAAACGCAGAACTTGAGACAGATTTGCTGCATTCTTTTTTGGCCCTGAAAGCTCTGCCAGCTTCCTCACCTGTAAAGCAGTGGTATGAAGAGATAACATAATGCTGCTAGAAGGATAAAATACAATAAAAATACATAGTACCTGATCTTGGTAAGTATTCAATAAATGGTTAAGTAAATAAGTGATATTATTGGATTGCCCTCTTTCTCACAGATCAAATCATGTGAAAAAAACTTTTACTTGAGGGGGGAAAAGTCCTTCAGAGCAAAAAGGGTCAATGTAATGTAAGAAGGACTACACAATCAGAAATTTATCCTTTTTGTCAAAGCAAAGGGTTTCTAAGACTTTAAGAACTATGGAAAATCTTTCAAAACTTAGTTCTGTAGGAACTGCTGGCTATTTAAGTTGATAATCTGCCATTTTAAGTTTACTTTGCTCAAAACAGCAATTTCCCTACCCTGGTAACTATTGAAATCTCTAAAGAAATGTATTGTGAGTATGCTAGAAAGCTCTATTTGGAAAAAAAAAAAAAAAAGAAAGCTCTATTTGGGAATGCACTGTTCCTGCCTCCCCATCCTTCCCCCAACATACACAATATCTATAATCACCTCTATTATTAATGTTTTATGCAGGATTACCCTGAATGACATGAAAAAGATAAGACAGATGATGTCATATGGAAGAGTCCATTACTTCTTATCATTTTTTTCTTTTCTCTCATCTAAAAGAAAAATTCCTAGAGAGTATGTTGAGGGTATAGTTTTTTTAAGTATCTAGTTTCAAAGCGAGGTAGAGTTCTCCAAGTAATAACAAGTTATAACAGGAAACCAGAGAACCAAAAAAATTAACAAACAGAAAACATTTTAAATACCTCTTCATTTTGTACAAATATTCTCCCTATGCAATATTAACTATCCCATAAAGCAATAACTCCAAAAGCTAAATATTCACTTTTTATATATTGTTAGCTCTCTTAATTCCAAAATCATGAATTTATCAAAAGAAGGAACAATAGTCTATAGTCTACACTAGATTCACTATAACCAGTTAAATTAGGTTGTGAAAAAAATATCTAAAGCCAAGAAATTTTCAGCTGAGGTTTAACTTCATTAAACCCACAGAATTTTTTTAAAGTAATCAAAATGAGTTAGGGATAATGACAATGATCATTTTACATTTTGTAAACTGTCAATTCTTATCACAGAGTTCGATGTGCCATTTAACCATTGTTTGGTCTAATAAATTTCTGTGGATTCTTCTAAAAGTAGACATTAAAATACCATATCTTTAATAAAATTCACAAAAACAAATATACCAAAGCTATTATCTTAATATACAGATGCAATCATGTTATCAACCCACTCAAAAACTTTAAAGGTACTCCAGTGTCTCAAGAAATAAGTATAAATTAATAAACAGGAAACCCAAAGAACTCTTTCACGTGTCCACTAAATGAACTTTGACTACTCCCTCACATCCAGTCCCAAGCACCAAACACTTCAGGTAACACAAGCCTGACCTAAATGCCCGTTAGTGTTTGTCAGTCTAGTTCAATTCATCTCAGGTGCTATTCTCCCACCTTAAAATCCCCCTCAGAAAATCCTTCTACACATCCTCAATCCCCAGGATACAATCCTATCACTTCGAAGCCTTCTCCAATCCCCTTGAGGCAAAAATACCACACTATCCCTCTAGTCTTTTTAGTACATTCTGCATCACCCCTATTAATACTGGCAGTATTTTTCCT
The DNA here is from genome assembly GCA_004023965.1 of Spilogale gracilis. Lineage (NCBI taxonomy): Eukaryota > Metazoa > Chordata > Mammalia > Carnivora > Mephitidae > Spilogale > Spilogale gracilis. The sequence goes on along the minus strand of PITA01011348.1, from coordinate 585 downwards.
GGTGATATGGCTAAATTTGGCATATCTCTCTCCCTCCTCTAACTTCCATAAAGAAAGCATAAAACCCTTGAAGATGAGCCTATTTTGTTTTCATTACCTAGCTCACAGCAATCCCTTATATGTTGGGGTCCAATACCTCTGTTCAAGTAAACTAAACCTTCATGAAAGGAAAAGCCATGTCAGACTGTAGTACTAGGTAGCAGAATGCCAATGATCCTCAAGTGGGCCAAGATATTCAACAATATTGCCATTTTCACATGAAAACACCTTAAGATGTGGCATTATGCTTTATTCACCACACCTCCCAACCCTGAATAATCCCTAGTATACAGTGGGACTCAACGGCTCAATAAATATTTGTTGAATGAATGAATAGCATTAAAGTAAAAATGGTATTGTAAAGGCCCCAAAATAATTATTTTTAATATGTGACACTAGAAATTAGAATTCTAAATTATTTTAGGGCTTAGTATTGCCAAAAAACAAAGTACTCATTGTATGTCCAATATTTAGACACATTAAGAAGTATTAATAAGAAAAGGAAAAAGTTAAGGATAACTCAGCTCTTAAGAAGATAAAGTCTAG